>MU227026.1:6094834-6134169 GCA_018584345.1 Thuja plicata
TATATATATATATATATATATATATATATATATATATATATATATATATATATATGTTAGATTCACACAAGGCATACATCCTGTAGGACTGAAGATAACTAAAGGAATTATATATGTGATATAAGTTTTGGTTGAATTATTGGATTAATTTTTGAGGCCATTGATTCACCCCCCCCCTCTCAGTTATTCTAACAATTGGTATCAGAGCTTGTGTGCTTTGAAGAGAGTTTTAAGAATCAAGCTAAAGATCACAAGATGAGTAAAATGGATGTGCCTAAGTTGAACAAGGACAACTTTTCATCATGGAAAAGTAGGATAAGAATCCACCTATCAGGTATTAGAAATGATGTCACACAATACTTGGATACTAAATTTGTTTTACCTACTAGACCTCCGATAGTTGATCAATTGAGAGAGAAACATGAACACAATTCTATGATGATAGAACTTGCTTCCTCACTCTCCTATGTTGAATTTGAAGATGTCAAATCATGCACCACTGCAAAGCAAATGAGGGACAAACTCAAGCTAGTACATGGAGGAGATAAAAATGTGTTGAGAGCTAAGGTAGAAAGTCTAAGAGGAAAATTTGATGACCTAAGAATGAAAGAAGGAGAAAACATCACTCAATACAGCTGCAGAATCAAAGAGGTTGTTAATGACACCCGAGGAGTAGGAGGTGTACTTGAAGAAGAAAAAATGGTAAGTAAAATTCTCAAAACCTTACTGCCTGTTTATGCTATTAGAGTATCTGCAATACAAGAAATGAGAGTAGTAGAAAATAACAATGTTACTCTAGATATTTTGATTGGTAGACTTATTTCATTTGAGATGAATAACTTTGACAACAGTGTCTTACCAACTATTGAATCTGCATTCAAATCTTCTTTGAAAAATATTAAATCAAGTCATAAACACACTATGAGAAATTATAGTGAAAGTGATAGTGATGAACAAGAACTTGATGAGATTGAAGCACTAATGGCTAGAAGATTGTAGAGAGGCAAAGGTAGATACAAAGGTGAATTACAACTGGTATGTTTTAATTGTAAAGAGATTGGACACTTTGCTACTAGATGTCCTAACAAGAGAAAAGAAGACAGAAACAATGACAGATCTTATGAAAAGAAGTTTGTGATGACCAAGATTACAGAAGCAACCAACAATCTGACAGAAGAGAAAACTGAGACTACAAGGACAAAGGAAAGAAGGCTTGTTACCTGGCTAAGAGAAAATCTGAAAATACTGACACCGAATCTGATGAAGATACTGAGGTGGTATTTGTTTCTATGAAGGATGATTCAGACGAAGAAGAAAGGTATGTTGAAACTGCACTCATATCTAAGGTTAGTAAAAATGATGTCTGGATTATTGATAGTGGATGTACTCACCACATGACTGGAGATAAGGAAAAGTTTGAAACTTTTGAATATTATAATGGTGGATCAGTAAGAATGGGTAATGACTCACCTTGTCCAGTTGAAGGTAAAGGAACAATCATGCTGAATAATCTGATCAGATGTGAAAATGCATATTGGGTGAAAGGAGTTAACTATAATCTATTGAGTGTTTCACAGCTGAATAACACAGGTCACCGAGTTGCATTTGAGAAAAAAAAAAGGCAAAGATCTATAATGAAACAGGAAGGTTGATCAGTACTGGTGAAAAAACAAAAGGTAACATATTCTATCTTGATGATATTAAGACCACTTGTTTATTGGCTAGAAATGAAGACATTTGGTTGTGGCATAAAAGGTTATGTCATGTGAATTTTGACAACATGGTTAGGATAAGCAAGAAGAGAAAGATAAGAGGCTTACCGAGCATGTCAAAACCTGACCATGTCATGTGTAAGAATTGTCAAAAAGGTAAAATGACAAAGTCTAGTTTCAAGAGAAAAACCTACACATCTAATGCTATTCTAGAATTAGTCCATACTGACTTATGTGGACCAAAGAGAACACAGAGCTATTATGGTGATAGATACTTCATTCTATTTGTTGATGATTATTCTAGAATGATGAGTGTTATGTTCTTAAAAGAGAAATCAGAAGCATTTAAGATGTTTAAATGGTATAAAGCTATAGTTGAAAAACAAAGTGGAAAGGAACTGAAATGTCTAAGGTCAAATAGAGGAGGAGAATTTATTTCTGATGAATTCACTAACTTTTGTAATGAGCATGGAATTACAAGACAGGTTTCTGCACCGAGAACACCACAACAAAATGGGATTGTTGAGAGGAGAAATAGATCAATTATTGATTGTGCTAGAACACTGATGATTGAGAAAGGCATCACACAAACATTTTGGAGAGAAGTTGGCAGTACTGTTGTCTATACATTAAACTGAGTTCAATTGAAGAAAGACACCAATAATACACCCTATGAGCTATGGTATGGATACACACCTAATGTAAGTTACTTTAGAATTTTTGGAAGTCAATGTTATATATTGAAAGATGATAGAAATGGAAATCTTGACTCCAAAAGTGATGAAGGAATATTTCTAGGTTATTCTACCAAAAGCAAGGCTTATAAATGTCTTAACAAATCCTCTAACAAAATCATTGAAAGTGCAAATGTCAAAGTGGATGAATTTGCTGAGAAAAATGATGAGGAAAGAAGAAAAGAACCGAAAGATTACACCAAATTTGTCTACAGTGAAGAAACTGACACTCCACCCGAGAAACAGTGTATCGCTACTGAGCGACAGAACAATGCAACCAAGCATCAGGCTGCAAACACCAAAAATCAAGAAATTGCTCACAATGATGTACTGGGCGATGAAGATCAAAATGAAGGTCAAGATGATGATCATAATGATGAACAAATATCTGAACCAGTACTTGCCAAGTATGTCAGAAGACACCATCCACAGAACCAGATCATAGGAGACAAAAAGGCTGGAATGAGAACAAGAAGTAAGTCACTGAACACTAGATGTTTGATTTGTGATTTTGAGCCTAAATTTGTCAATACTACACTTGAGAGTCAAGAATGGGTTAGTGCAATGAATGAATAAATTGAGCAGATTGAAAAGAAAAAAAATGGACATTAGTACCTAGACCAAATGACAAAAATGTCATTGGTACCAAATGGATATTCAAAAACAAACTGAATGAGAATGGAGAATTCATAAGGAACAAAGAAAGATTAGTATGCAAAGGGTATGCACAAGAAGAAGGTATTGATTATGGAGAAACCTTTGCACTCATTGCTAGACTAGAAGGAGTAAGAATTCTACTTGCTTATGCTACTTTCAAAGGATTCAAAGTATAGAAAATAGATGTCAAATCTGCATTCCTAAATGACATACTAGAAGAAGAGGTATACATTGAACAACTTGAAGGGTTTGTTGATCCTAACAAGAGGAACATGGTTTGTAGACTACAAAAATCCTTGTATGGATTGAAACAAGCACCAAGAGCATGGTATGAAAGACTTCAGTCTTATCTCATAAGTATTGTATTTATAAGAACAAGTGATAACAATAATTTGTATTTAAAAGAAGATACTGATGATAACATTCTGATTGTTGAGATATTTGTTGATGATATCATATTTGGAGGTAATAATATCTTATGCAAATCATTTGCTGATGAAATGAGAAAAGAGTTTGAGATGTCAATGTTTGGGGAGATCAAAAATTTTCTTGGTCTATAGATTCTTCAACGGGATGAAGGCATCTACATCACACAATCTAAATACATCAAAGAAGCTCTAAAGATATTCAAAATGGAGGACTCCAAACTAGTTGGAACACCTATGGAAAATGGATGCAAACTGACAAAGGAAGACAAGTCAATAGAGGTAAATCAGACCCTATATAGATCTATGATTGGCAAACTCATGTATGTTGTTCATACTAGACTAGATATAGCACATGCAGTTGGAATAGTTGCAAGATTCTCTGCTAATCCCAGGGAATCACACATGATTGTTGTTAAAAGAATTTTGAGATATCTAAAGAATACATAAGACTATGACTTGTGGTATAATAAAGAAGGAAAATTTGAGCTTCAAGTCTACACAAATGTTGATTGGGCTAGAAACATAAATGATAGAAAGAGCACAACATGAGGAGCATTCTTTATGGGTGACAAACTTGTCACACAGATAAGTAAAAAGAAAGGATGCATTTCTCAATCCACTGCAGATGCAGAATATGTGGTTGCTGCTGCAAATTGCTCTAACATTGTATGGATCAAGCAATTACTAAAAGGTATGAATATGGAAATCCTTGATCCAGTGATTATCTATTATGATAATACAAGTGCTATCAACATTTCAAAGAACCCAGGGAGGTATAAAAGGGCCCATTCCTACCATTTCATGATGTTATGTCATTTCTGACATAAGGTGAGAATTTATTTCCCCTTCTACCTATTGCAATCTCTCCGTCATAGTATTACTGACCACAGGCATAAGGAAAGTAAGCCCATTCTGCATGAGGGCTTGATTCTCCTTATTGTAGAGCATGTTAAGAAATTCGCTGCCTCCAGTCCTCTTAGTATCTCACCGAGAGACTCTGGCTCTACTAAAGCGAGTAAAAGGATTAGGGTGGGAGAGGAAATGGAAGAATCGATTGTTAAAAAGTTGAAATTTGAAAAAAAATAAAGGTATGGACACAGACTCGGATGGTGAGAGTGTCGACGGTTATGATGAAACAGACTATTTCCCCCACTCCCAATCTGATGACGAGAGTAAGGAGTCACTGTCTGTATCGGTGAGTGTTTTTGGTGATGATGAGGACAAAACTTTGCAAGCCCATATTGCTAAGGAGAAAGGTAAAGAACTTAAGGTCGTCGAGGAGGATGTGGGTGGCCAAAAAGTTCCTATTTTGGTCAATTATGCGAGTTCTGAAGAGCATGACATTCCTATCTCTCTAAAGCTTGAGGTGGTTATGGAAGTGCAGTCGGAGAGGAAAGAAGAGGAAACCCCTAGTCACGACATTGCTGAGAAGGGCAACATCCCTACTACTTCTAGGAACATTCCTTTCTCTAGATTGGTGGAAATGTAGGAGCAGAATGTCCAACTCCTCCAAGATGACATGGATGACAAAATTGAGCCCCCATTTGGAGTTCTTCAAACTGCGAAGGCAATGTCAATGTACTCATTTCGTCTAATGAAATGGGTATTTAAGGAAATCAAAAGTCTCCATCTCAGCTTTAGATCTATGTCTGCTCGTGTTGATCTTATCCAAGGTAATCAAAATTCTAGGTCGGTAGGGGTTGATGGTAAACATAACAAGGAGGATGGAAAAAATTTGAAGATTCTGCATGAAAGATTTGACATTCTAGAGAACACTTTGAAGAAACACACGAAGGATAAAAATATCTTCATGGGTTCCACTATGGAGTGTTTTAATTCCATTAAATCAGAGCTGGATTCTGGATCCCCAAGTGTGAAGATCGATGATGAAAAAGACGACATGGAAGATGCAGGTCCGGGAAAGCGCACACGTTCGACCAAGAAAAAAAAAATCCAAGATAGTATTTTGGAGCTTTTGGATTTCAACGCTACCATCAAGAAGGTCTCTGAGGATAAGAAGGAAGCAGAAGGCACTCTCCTAGAGTTTTCCTAGTTCCTGCAGTTCCCCTATTTTTTTGTTGCTTCGTATTTTGGCTTTTGGTTGTTGGAGGGCCTAGCTGGTGTTTGGATTTTTTCTCTAGTTTTCTATTTGGTTCTGGGTGTTGCGAGCTAGGTCTCAGTCATGTCTCTATTTAGTCCTTTTTATGCTGTCTATCTTTTTGTAATGGTTGTAAGGGGTGTCGGGTCCCCATAAAACCTATTTTTACCAGTAATCAAAAACATTTCAAAGAACCTTGTAATGTATGCTAAGAAAAATCATATTGCTATCAAGTATCACTACTTAAGGGAAGAAGTAAAAGAGAAAGAAGTGATACTGTAATATGTACAATCTAAAGAATAATTAGCAGACATATTCACAAAGCCATTGCCAAAAGATACATTTGAGTACCTAAGGAAGAGACTAGGGGTTCGACCCTTGTCTACTAGTCACTAAGCTGACTAGGAGGCTGCATCAACCTACACATTATCAGAAGATCAAACTTGTTGATGCAAGATGAGAAATGGATTGCAATGATGTCTCAGTACAAGAAGGTACTTATATGAACCGAACACCAGAGATATTGTTGGCTACTACAGAGTTGTATTGCTGATGGACATAAGAATTCAATGATATATTTAAGTTTGACATTTTTGTCAAAGGGAGAGAATATATCCATATGAAATATCCAAAGATAAGGGATAGAAAAGAAATATCCATCAAGGAGAGGAATAATCAAAGGGAGAGAAAGATTTAATGAAAAAACCATCCATCCAAGGGAGAGAATTGGAGAAGAGATTCTACAACAAAGGGAGAGACAGAATCAGAAGTTGCTACATCTATCCAGTGAAGGGAGTAAAGAATGAAAAAAGTACTCTGCAAGAATCAAATCTAAGCTAGAAGAGCTTACCGAGAGTCAGATATTTGTATTGGTTATAGAACAAATAGTTTGGGAGAGATTTATGAACTACAACTGATATATTTCATATTGTATTGGTAATATGTTGCCATCAATGCTAAAGGGAGAGATTGATGAACTATAACTAATTGAATATTTGAAGATGACAAGTTGATGATCACCGAGCTACTGAAAGTAAATGCAAGACAAAAAATGAGTTAATGTATTGTATTGTCATTGATGTAAACTTGATATGGTATGATTTCTCATACACATATTGTCACAACACTTAAAGATCTGAAGAGACAAAGTTTTTATCGTCGGTAACCATGTACATCGAGTGACAGTAAACCCCGACGGACAGTGAACCCCGAGCATAAAAGTTCATAGTGTTAACCGATGGACAGTGTCACCCGAGCAAGTGATACCTGAGCAAGCATTACCGAGCTAACTGTAGTTGTCACTGAATAGAACTGAAGTTGATACCCAAGCTATCTGCAGTAGTCACCGAGCACAGCTAAAGTGTTGACCGACGAGAACTGAAGTTAGAAAATGACAAAACAACTTAGCTGGCAGAACTATATTTAGAGTTAACGGATTGTTTTATTTATTTCTATTGATCACTTAAAAGATAAAGATAAGAAGGAGATTTAAAGCATGCTTTATTCCAGAAAACAAGGAGAGATTTACAGAATAAAACTAAAGCAAGCATGGCGAGCTTTACGGATCAAGAAGTGATCAACGAAGAAAACAAGAAGAATGAATGGTGAAATCATGTATATATAAAGAGACAAATAATTCATTATCAAGTAGAGGAATGCTGAGTATAATTCTAGTGAAGATAGAAGTCTTCATGCAGATCTGATCATACAAGCTGAAGAATAGAGCCAAGAATTCTGCAGAGACCGAGCAACAGAGAAGCAACAAAATTCACCGAGCAAAAAGAACAAGGAGGGGAGAAAAGGAACATAAGATCATATTTATTAGAAGAGGTATGTGGACTTACAATAGATCCGAGAATATGCAAGATTAATTTGTATTTATGAACAAATCATTTACTATTTCAGTTTAACTATTGATTCAGAAAATCTCTTAACCGAGTGGGATTAAACCATCCTTATTATATTGAGATACATCCTAAGGAGTATCAAAAGGTTTTCATATTGACAGCATAGTGAATTCTAGGTCAAGTGATAAACTGTTATTTTTAAATCCTCTAACAAGGTCGCACTTAACAGTGTGTGTGTGTAACCTTTAATAGGGTTGGCTCTTCACCGAGCTCACTTCAAAAGAGTGAAAATTTTGGGTTACCGATCCCAAGTGGTTTTTCCCTTAACAGGGTTTCCACGTTAAAAATCCATTTGTCAAATGTGTATATGGTTCATTGATTTGATGTTTTACTTTACACATTACTAAAACAAGATTTTTTGGTAAACACTAAGTTTATTTACTGATATTCGGTAAAGACTAAGAAAAGATAAATTGCTATTCGGTAAAGCTTAAGAAAAGGATAAATAGTATATTCACCGAGTAGTATATATATGTTAGATTCACACAAGGCATACATCTTGTAGGACTGAAGATAACTAGAGAAATTATATATGTGATATAAGTTTTGGTTGAATTATTGGATTAATTTTTGAGGCCACCGATTCACCGCCGCCNCCCCCCCCCCCCCCCTCTTAGTTATTCTAACAATAAGTTGTAGACTTATGTGTTCCTTTGAAGGTGTAGATCCCTAGTCCTCTAAGAAATTCCATAGGAATGTAGATGATACTATTATGCCTACTAATGACATACTTTCCATTGTTGAGAATCCCTCTTCCCATTCTTCTCATGATGAGGATGAATCATTAACAAGTGTGTCTCCTACCCAAATGTAAAATATTTCTCATTATTTTAAAAATCTTGAACATTGGTTAAGTCAAGAATATTCTAATAGTGAGGCAATCCCCTTAGTTGGAAGATTGAGGAAGTTGATTCAAAATGATGAACATGGTGCTGAATTTTTGCATGGTATATCCCATCTTATTGATTAAAATCTCAAGTCTATGACAAGTTTTTTCAAAGCCCTAAATCTTTCCAATCCTAATGTTGAGAATTCCATTCCTATTTTGACATCCTTACCTACTGTTCTTACTTGTACTCCATCCATAATGGCTACATCTATTCAAAAATTCAATCCTACAAATGTTAGTATTGGAGGAATTCCCAATCCTAACATACTGCCTCATGTGAATGTTTCATTTATTTCCCAACCATCCTCCATACATACTTACCACAATCTCCTATTATTATATTCTAATACTCCATCCATTTCCCATAACATGCCACATCCTTCATTATCCAACATGTCAATTACCAACATATCCACTGAAGCAACCATTAACAATGTTTCCAGAAGTATTTAATATTTGCAACAACAATTTGCTTCCATCACCCAACCCAAATACAATATCCCTACTTGTGACATTTCTAGCCCATTATCGCATGACATCATTCATGTCATTATCCCTGAATACATGGAAATACCTACATTTGTGACATACATTGGAAAAGGTGATCCCTTGACTCATGTTAAGGAATTCCAAACATTGTGTAGTGACTTCTCTAATGATCTGATGCAGGAGCATCTTAGGATCTTGGCAATCTTGCATCAACCACAAATATTTACTTTAGTTTGTTTGTTGTTCTGTTCCAATTGGGAAGTTTTTGGTTGCATTTGATCTGTGCTTGTTATTTGTAGTTGCGGTCGTGACAATGTGTTCTTGGCTTCATCCTAGAGCTTATCCTATGATTGCATCTCATTTGGTTTCATCACACATAAGTTATGACTGATTCTTCGCGTATCTGTCCTGTTCTTCATATTTTTGATTGGTGGTTGGTATTTCTGATCATTTCCTGATCTTCCGATTAGTTTTTCCGGGCACGATCATGTCAATTCATTATTAAGTTAAAGTTCAAATTTTTTATATGATCGCTTCACTTAAATATTTCATTGGAGGTTGTTCTTTAAGATTTGGGTCCTGGCCTATTTGGGTGTAATGTATTTACTCATTTCTTGAAGAATGTAATATTTTCAAGGCCGACCGATGTTTTTAATTGCTTTATAAGATTATGGACATGTTCCTAAGGAGTAAGATGATCTCATAAGATTATTTGGCATAACTTGGGTAGGATTTGGAGGGTTTTGAGTGTAATTAGGCCTGTGTTTTTGCATGTGAAAAGACATGTTGCAGATATGTTGTAAATGATTTTCAATGATAATAAAAGGCCGAATCTCTTTTTTACCCATTATCTTGTTTTCTTTCATTGTGTTGTGTTGACTGCAAGGGTTGGACCGATCTCCTTGGTTTCTCTATCCTTGACTGTGTGAGATGGTATCAGAGCATGAGGTTGAAGGATAAACAACATTGAGGTTGAATGAGGTGGTGATTCATGTGTTAGTAGATCCGAGTTCTTGACTTATGAAGCCCTTAACCTATTGATCGTGAGGTGGAAGAGTGAAGATCTGACTCACAATCATAAAGGACTTGTACAAGGTGGCTAGGAAGGGTTTGTTGCTACTGATGTTGGTTTTTGAGTGCTGAAGGAATAAAAATTGGAGGAGGTTGCTTGTGTGTTTGATAGATTTCCAGTTGGAGGAGCATCTTGTGATAGATCACCAGTTGGAGAGATAGTTGCACCCGAGGATTGGAAGATGCCACCTAGAAGACTAGAGAAAATGATGGAAGACTTTTGAGTTGATATGAGGAATGATATCTAAAGTGTGTTTACTAGATTGAGAAGAATTCCTGAGACTGAAGAAGAATTTGAGGAAGTTGTTGGAGATCTTGAGACTGTAGATGTTGAGATCCTTGCAGATGAGGAGAGATTGATGAGAGCTATGACACAAGTAAGTAAAATTCATAAGATGGATGTTTCTACTTTCACCAGTTCATTTCATCTTGAGGATTTGATAGAATGGATTGGAGAGTTACAAGACTAATTTGAGCTTGAAGATATCAGAGATCCAAAGAGGGTTAGGTTAGCACATACTAAGTTAAAGGGTCATGCTTCCTTGTGGTGGAAGGAATTGTAGAAAGATAGAGAAGAGTATGGTGAGACAAAAATCACTATATGGAAGGTGATGGTTGCTAGGTTAAAGGATAAATTTATCCATGAATATTATGAATTGGAGTTGTTTAAGAAGTTATAGAATTTGCGGAAAAAAGACATGAGTGTGGGGGAGTATACAGAGGAGTTCTATAAGATTAATATCAGATCTGGTGACAAAGAAGTATCTAAGGAGAAGGTGCCTAGGTATGCTAATGGTTTGAGATTCAATATTCAATATGGGATGAGTATGTTTAGGATTAGTACTATTGAGTATGCTTATCAGTATGCATTAAGGGTAGAAGATAAGTTGAAAAGAAGAACCTTAAAGGAAGAGAGAAGAAAATTAGCAACAATGACAAGGAGAAACAATCCGCTGAAGCTGAATCTAATCAGATGATACCTAGAAGAGGGAATTGTAGAAAGAAGTTAAAAGGCACTTGTTTCAAATGTGGTGGCATAGGGCATAAGGATTTTCAACATTCTAAAGGATCTCTTAACGAACATGGGTAAATAGAGTCTTATGGAACATGAAGAACATACTACTGGTGAAGTTGTGGAAAATGAAGTTGAACCTGAGATAGGAGAGTCTCTTATTCTTAGGAGAGTTATGTTGAGTAAGAAGGAAGTTGGACCTTTACAAAGGAAGATTTTGTTTAGGATTATTTTCAAATTAGGAGGTAAATGTTGTGAAGTTGTTATAAGCAGTGGTAGCATTGAAAATTTGGTATTAGAAGAGATGGTGCAGAAGCTTGGATTGAAGAGGCTTAAAAATCCTTGTCCTTATGGGATAGGTTGGTTTTCATATGATCATGTAGTGGAGGTGAAAGAGAAATGTTTGGTTAATTTCAACATTGGACTTTATAGAGATGAAGTGTTATGTGATGTGGTGTCTATGAGTGCTTGTCATGTTCTATTGGGGAGAGCTTGAAAATTTGATCCAAGCTAATCATCATAAGACTCTTGAGATGTGTGACTTTGGTCAACCATTGGATAAGGATGGATGGTGTCTTGATCTTGATCATTGTTGATATTTGTTTCTTTGCACATTGGATTTCCCTCTTGACATGGAGCCACTTCTATGGATGAGGTGGGAGTTTTGATATGCATGAGGGATTCTTGAAAGGCTAATGAAGTATCATTTTGAGTAGGCATGATAAGTGTTGAAGCACATGGAAGCTTGGGTTCTATGATATTTAGAGCCTGAGAAAGGCTTGCATCTGTATGCTGATTAGCTTGGATCTCTTTTAGAGGTAGTCCTTGAGAGTAAACATAGTCGTCATTAGGCTCAGTTCTTGGTAAAGATGGGGAAGCTTTAGGAGATGGAGGAACAGTGGAAGAAGTAGATGGGATATACAAACCATTTCTAGACATGGATTCCTGATATTGATCATGATTGAGATTAGTATCTTCACTAGATGATTCATTAGGATTTTCCACTTTGATTATGCCATCATCTATGAGATCTTGGATTTTATGTTTCAACTCCATGAAATATGAAGTTTTATGCTTGTTATGTCAATGATATGCACAATAGGGACTCAATAATCCAAATCCACATGATGTGGCTTGAGGCAATGTGATGATATTATGCTCAAGAAGTGCTTCCAATGTTGATGTATAAGATTTGCCCAAAGGAGTAAAGATTCTCTCTAAAGGATAATTAGATGCGTCTTGACTTGCAATATCCTTCTTTTATGGATATAAGAGACTTTCATCTGATTCTATCGTAGTTTCCTCTACATTATCTTGATCAAAGATAGGATGATCATAAAACTGTTCTTGATCAAAGATGGGGTTGTCATAACACTTTTCTTGATCAAAGATGGGATTGTCATAAAATTGTTCTTGATCAAAGATGGGATTGTCATACCAAGATTTATCCATGTTGGAAGGAAGTGTGGAGATGTGAGAATCATGATCAAATAGAAAAGGATAGGTTGATCTTAATGAGAATTCGTTGAATGAAGTATCCTTTTCCTTCTTGTTCAATTCCTGAAGTTCAAGTTTCAAAGATTCAAGTTGTTTGAATAAAGTTGCCATAAGAATCTCTTCTTTGCTTTTAGACATTGTAAGATTGTCTTGATGCGCTTGCTTAGAAGATTGAAGAGAAGGTATGATGAATCAATTGATTGAATGACAGGGGCTAAATTGATATCTAAAGTGTTGATTAAGTCCAAAACCAAGGGACAAAGGAGATAATGTCCAACTGAGATAGAGATAGCAATGACTCCGATCTTGAGTCAAGGTTGATGAACCTGCTTTCGCAACTTAGGATAAGGATAGCACAAACAAAGATGATAAGATAACAAGTCACTTGGAATAGCACAACAAAATTAGATTTCAAAACAACAATGATTCAGACTATCAATAGATTGCAGTCAAAGAAAGACTAGTGATGATGTTGATGAAAGCATGGATTT
Organism: Thuja plicata; assembly: GCA_018584345.1. Lineage (NCBI taxonomy): Eukaryota > Viridiplantae > Streptophyta > Pinopsida > Cupressales > Cupressaceae > Thuja > Thuja plicata. The sequence goes on from MU227026.1 coordinate 6,107,820, forward strand.
GTGAAGATTTGGACAGAACCTTCACAACAGAATACATAATTGGATAGTGTTATGTATGTGGAGCCTAATCAGACTCAGGTTCTTTCGGCGCGGTTTTCCCCCTAGACTTATCTACAAGGGATTGGGGGCAGCGCCCCCAAGCTCAGAGTCAAGGGGCAGAGCCCCTTGCGGGGTCCTGGGGCAGCGCCCTAGGCAGGATCAATGACTTAATAATATTGGAAAGGGTCGGCCATCAATTTTCTATTAGTCAGAGTATTTTTTGCCCTAATTAGGTTAAGTAAAAAATACTTGTGAAAAGGGCTTAGGGTTTGAGATTCATTGCATGAGGGATTTTGTAGCTTCCTGTGGCGGTATTGAGTTGCAAGTTTCAGATTGTAATCACTGGATAATAATAAAGAAATTGGACTCACTGTTGGTGGACGTAGCCTAGGGATTGGGTGAACCACGTTAAATTTCTGTGTTATTGTGTTCTCTTCTATGTGTTAATATTTGCATTTTTTCTTCTTATTATTCTAACAGAAAACAAGGTGATAGATTTCCAGAGTTCCTTAAAATGACTTCTAGTTCGCACATGCATAAATAAGTTTATTTGCTTGACCGACACTGTGATGATACCTAAAGTGTTATCCAAGTCCAAGACCAAAGAAAACAAGAGATAAGCGTCCAAATGAGAAAGAGATAGAAAAAGACTCTAATCTTGAGTCAAGGTTAACGAACCTGCTCTCACAACTCAGAACAAGGACAATGCAAACAAAGATGATAAGATTGAACAAAGGACTCGGTCAATTGGACAAGTGTAACAACATCAAATTTCAAGATAGCGATAAGTTGGACTAACAATAGATTATAGTTGCATGTGAACTAGCAGAAGCGTTATGACAGTGCAAATTTTAGAATAGACTAAATGTAGTAGGATAGACCGATGAAAGACCAAGTTTTGACAAGTTTTTGAAACAAATTTGACAGAGTTTCGATAGAGTTTCGGCAAAGTTTCAGACAAGACAAGATAGGCAAATATCCAAAGTTTACAGTTTTCTAGATCGTTTGATTATTGTTGTTGTTGTTGTTTCAGTAAACACTCACGCAAAACACATCATGGAGATTGTTTGTTGTAAAAAAAATAATAGACACACCACAATCCTAGGTAAGCCAGGGAAATATCTATTGAATTCCCACTTGAACTGAAGTTTAGCCATGCCTACTCATAGTGGACAACTTAGAAGCTTGGAGGCACGGGCTCCTCCTTACAGTGCACTCACTTCTCAGGCACACCAAGCTTTGAATCCCAAGATAATCACTTTCCAAAGGACTATTGTCTCTACTAAGAGTCGTGAAAATGTGGGACGTCTTAGTTGGTCTCTGACCTTCTGTGCCAATAGATAGAGGGTTTTTGGTCACTAAAACAAAGTTTGTAGTCAAGGGCATCTATTCAAGTGGTTGTGATCAAGTCATTTTCCCAATAAAGTGGGCTCTCCTAATCCTTTCAAAGCAAGGTTTTCACCTTAACAATGTAGGGACTTTAACACACCACTAGGGTACTCGAGGAGATTTTGGTTGCCACAACGAATTCACACCTGTCCATTGTAAGACTAATCATAATAACATTTTTTATATACCGGTTCGGAAGGGCTTGGATTTAGCCTATTACTGGTTGGGCAATCCACTCTCACTGGCTCTATTAAAGCACTCGGGAGGTAGCCACACTAAAATAATTATATAAGTTTCTCTTACACCCAAGATCCACGAAGGCAAGGGGAGAGGATACGTTCATATAATTCTTAGGATTACAATCTAAAAGACACTTCAAACACATAAGAAAACATGACAATAATGTTTCTGGAATTTTGATCATCCCAAAAGAGCGAGAGAATAGTTTCCTGACATCATTGTCATTCCTAAAAATACCAAATAGAAGTTCATTTTAGAAGTCTTGCATGTGGGTTCATATTTTAATAAAACAAAACAAAATGCAAGCACAATGTTTAGCGCGCTATCGATCAAGGCAACCTGCAAGATGATTCGTTAGTAGTTTGTATTTTTAGTCTTCTTTTCAAATGTCCTACAAACCACTGTTAGGCTGTAATCAACAAGATAAGTCAGAGAATAACAAAGCCCAAAACTTGTCAGCGTTAAAAAAATAGAAAATCATAAATCTGATTGCATATTCAGAAAGTAGATAAAAATCACGCACTTTCAAAAAAAATTGCGTTAAAAAATGTTACCGTATGAGCCCGTGCGAGGCTTTGGAAGCTGCAAAAAAGAGGATTAGACAGGTATAGTGATGAAAACTGCAATTTATGATAAATCTGTGACTAAAATCCCAAAACTAAGAAAAACCCAGAAATCTTTAGACAATTCTACCCAAAATAAAAAATAACTGCACTCAATTTGGACTTAAAATGAGCAAGATATGATCGTTTAAAGTTAGACTGCAAATTCAAAAAGCTCAATGGTGAAGGCTAAAGATTTTTCAAACCTTGCTGACGTCATCAACCTGCGAGTTTAAATTTGACGGTTTCATGGCTGTCATAGAAGGTCATGCAGAATAATAGTTTGACGGTCGTCAAATTTAACATAGTGAAAAAATATGAATTTTTGTTTTGAAATTCTGTCTCGGGTTGCACACAAAAAAATCCAAAATCTGCGTCGATTTCTGTGCAATGGGTCGTACGACCGACTTGGGCAAAACAAATTTGCTACAGATTTGACTTTCGTTGGATATGGGCGAGTTTACAGTTGTTTTCAACCGAAACGATGTTCTGGACGCAATGGTGCAGTTAGATTTTGCTCAAAAGGAGAGCTTAAAAGGCGCTGAGAGAATAATAGACAAAAGATAGAAGGAATTTTCAAACTTGTTCCACGCTAAAACAAAGATGAAATGCGTTGTTTTACCTGCAAAATTAGAGTACAAACATGATCCCAAGATTTTTAAAACTAATTCAAATGTGATGACAGAAATAGATGTTCTGCCCCATAGTGGGCACCAGAAATGTATACGTTAAATGTGGCCTTCTTATTCAACCATACACTTCAACATAGTCCTTATTCATCAGCCACATACAAAAGTGAATATGATTTATTCATCCTGCATGCTTGTATGATTCGACCTGTTGCCACCTATCCGGACGGGGTTTTGAATGACTCTCAGAACGAGAGTCTCACAACCTAGACCAATCCAAGAACTGAGGATTTTTCTCCATGAATGCAATGCAAGATTAATCTAAGAATGAAAGATGCAAGATTAATCTAAATGAGAAATGAGATTAAACTATGACATGATTTGAATGAGATTAATCTAAGAAAATGAAACTAATCTATTGCAAAATGAGAGCTTAATAAAAATGAGATTATGAAGTATAAAATGCAGCATCAATTCGTTATTCTAACAATGCATATCCTTGAATGAGAAATGGGAGTTCTTTTATAGACTAAGAGTCTGCTCAGAATAGAAAGTTTCCTTTTGAAATAAAATAGATAAAAAATCCAGTTTAGATTAGCAAGTTTTCTTTAAAAGAAAATAATGAACTGTTTTCTCTTTGTTTTTAACTGTTTTCTTTTTTATTTTAATTGTTTTCTTTCTCTTTTAAAGCACAGTTAATTCAAAGTTTCTATTTCTGAACTGGAGAGAAGATTTTTGAGAGAATATTTAATTAAATAAATAGAATACGACCTCATAAATGTATTTTCTCAATTATTTGAATAATTAAATTCAATTTTTGAAACAAGGATATTTATTTAATAATTAAATGTTATTTAATTCTTTTTTATGTGTTTTAGCTAAAAGGGGTGAATTTAATTTAATTAAAGTGCTAGGACTTTATAATTAAATTAATTCAATCTTAGGGTTTATTTAGCTAATTGATTGATATTTAGGAATTAAATATAATGTATGATTAATGCAGATTTAGGATTTTCTGCCTTTGACACTTAGGTCTAGTAGAGTCAGTCAAAGCTCAGAATTGCCTAGTACAATAGGACTTTGATGATTCAAAAGAATGACAAATGTAACAAAATTGGTTAGGGTTGCAAGATGCCAATTTTGGGGTGTTACAGGTTGGACCGATCTCCTCGAGATTTCTCCATTCTTGACTGCATCATGATTATAAACTTATGGCTAAATTGTTTACTAGTACATTTAGAGATAAGGCCTTACAATGGTTTTGTTCTTTGGCTCCTAATTATATTAATTCATTTCTAAAACTTGTGAATACTTTCATTAAACAATTTTAGAATAATATTGGTCCTCAAATTTATTTAACCTATTTGATTAATTCTAAGTAAGGTGTTGATTAAAAAGTGATTGATTTTATTGGTGAATTCAAATATTTACATGCTCAATTTTTTATTATCTTGTGTCTGATATGGATGTTCAAAATATTTTCATTTTTAATGTGCAAAAAGACATTGTAGATAAACTACTATTTTCTAATTTTACCTCTTTTATCCAATTGTGTGCAGTGCTTTATAATTATCAGCTTCAAGACAGCCAGTTTGAGTATCCACTCGAATGGTTCCGGTTGATCAGAGTGATGCCTCTCAACAATCTTCCCAAAAGTTTCAAATCCCCAAAAAAATTTCATCAAGATAAATAATTATTCCAACATTATGATGCACAAGAGGTAGCTATAATATCATGTGTGCACGTTTTTCATCTACTTTCAAACCAACTCATAATTTTATAGCTCTTTTTGAATCCTTGCATAATGTGATGTTGAAGTTTCTTAATGCTAATGTTTTGAAACTTCATCCTATCAAACCTATTGACCCTTCCAAACCATTTATAGCTTTACATGATCCTAAATCATTTTTCCAATACCATCGTCATCTTGGCCATGATACTGAGAAGTCTTATCATTTGAAACATATTATCCTATACCTCATAGATTTCAATACCATAACTTTTGAGGGTGTGAATGGTAAATAAAATAAATCTATTGCATCCCCTAACCAAAAATTTCAAATCTACACCAATCCTTTACCTTCTAATTCTACCAACAACATTGAGAGAGCCAATTCATTATCATTTTCATCCACCAATATTGTAGTACCTAGTAACCCTAGTCGTATAGAGTTTGATGTTACATATAGTACTAGAATTTTTTTTGTTAATTTCATTGACCAATCTAAACCTAAACCTAATCCTAAACTTGAGCCTTGCATTACATTTAGTCATAAGAAAACCATTAAAGCACCTGATGTTCCTCTTTATATTTCTGCAAAAATTAGTGATAAGTTTGATCAAGGAATGCTTATTGATCCCACTTGTATGGTGAATGTTATAACTGGGGAACATATCTTCATAAGACAATTCCATCAAGATTACTATGACAAATTAGATGTGATGATTAATACTTTCAACAAATTTACTTGTCCTATCTATGGTTCTATCACTCTTCCCGTTGAAGTTGGTAAGAAGTGTTTAGATGTCACCTTTGTTTTCATCCAAACTTATGATCAATTCCAATAGAGACTTGGTCTTCTTTGGCTCACCTCCATGCAAGCTATTGCTTCTCTTATCTATAAATGTCTTAAGTTTCCCCATAATGGAGAAATTATCACAATCAATCATAGTCTCTACCAACCTTTAGAGAGTGTGGGAACTTTGATCTTGAATTATTTTGGCCTCAAATGTCTAAATCTGTCCAACCCTTCCAAGACCATTTCTTCTTATCTTACAAAAAATATAAACATGAATTGATTTCCAAATTGAGAAACCCTAAGGGTGTCCAATTTACTTGTCGTGGACTGGGACTCCTTTCCACACCTTTTATTCATCTTATCTATGCTTCTATTCTGCCTCTTATATCCTACAAACATTTTGTATCCTCTATCTCTCAACCTAGTAAGGTTCCTTCTGTTCCTCCTCCTAAGGAATAAAATGAGCACATGTTGATTAATCATAAACCTTACCAAATATCAAGCAAAACCAAATACAATAATTGTTCTTTTGACCACTACCGCATACATCATACTAAGGCCCGTAAGATTTCTTCTCAAATGATTTCCTCCCCTAAGGCACCTCATGATGCTTTAATTCCATTTGACCAAACTATGCATATCCTAAGGGAGGAAGTCAATTTGAAGAAAATTAAATTATCTAGACATGATTCTTCTTTTCGCATTAAGGATCCTATTGTGATTAATTTAGATGATGAGGATACTCTTGATGATGATGTTAATGGTAATGAAGCAAATTATGTTGATCCTAATGATTCTAATGTTGATCCATCTATCATGATTGACATTGCTCCTCTTGCATGTTGTCCACCTTCCCTAAACAATGTTCAACACGAAGAGTTGGATGATGATACGCTTGAATAGTTTCTCTTGTGTGGTGGATTCTTTTGTGTATTTTCTTGTTTGTAATGTGCTTCCCCTATGATGTGCTGCTTATTTTATGTTATTGTTTAGATTCATTTAGATGACCCTTGTTGTTATGTTAGTGCAAGGTGAACATTCTTATATTTGTAGTATGATCGTGTTTTGTATTTTCTCTCTATTCATGAGGATGTTCCCTTTTCATGGTTTCAGACTGGTAAGGACCTAAGTTACTTGGGAGCTTGTTGTTTCCTTTTATCTTTACCTTGATAAGAGTTCCTTCCTATAATTTGATGTAATTTACCATGAGTATGCGTGTAGAATCATACTCTTTCTATAGTAGGGAATAAATGCAGAGTTGTAAATTGTAAGCACCTTCCTAAGATGTACAATTCAATTCCTACTTAGCACCCATTTTAGTGTGTGTTCACTCTTCCATGCATCCTAGAACTTTGTTATGCATTTTATTAATAACTATCTAAATTTGAGTCCTCCCTTGATTTAATTTCTGTGAAGTCCCTTAATTATAGGTGTGCCCCTTTAATTATTTTATCTCCTTATTACTACTTGAATACATAGGCCCTATTTCATTATGTATGGCCTTTTGTGTTTATCTTGATTTCAAACCCCAATTTTATGTGTATTTTCTTAATCCTAGTATCCTAATTGATCCCTGACTCAAATATGAGCCTAAAATTGCTAGTATAGGGCATGTCAATTAGTATAGGTAAAGTTGGAATCATATCATACTTATAACTTGCCCCATACTTCATAGCTTGCACCCAAATTTGAATTGGAAAAAGGTCTTGGGTTTTAGTGGGACTCTTAATCATAGTTAGTCTTCTTCGAGTTTTGGGCTCCAAATTAGCTAAGTGAGTTATAAAAGTAATGTTACCTCTCCTATTTTTGGAAATCCAAAATCCATGATCAATAATCCATCCTATCACTTCTCATTCAAGTCCAAGTAGTCAAGCATTCATGTCTTAAATCCAAGGAGCAATCAAGGCAATATACTCACACTGATATCATCTATTCAAGCATCAAACATGTAATACAAGGAGTAATGTCTAGATCAAATAACTTGTGAAGGAATCCATGTTCTTCTTATCCTAGATCCAAGGTAAAGACAACATCAAAGATCATTTTCAAGCATCTTCATAAGAAACTCAACAAAATGAAGGTTTGTGAAGGTATTGCATATATGATATTATCAAGCCTCTACTACTAACATTACACTTCCACTTTTCAATCATTTTGATTCAATTTCAAGGTTGATTCTTAAACAAGGGTTTGACCAAGGCAAACCCCTTTTCCCCAACAATTTCCTATTTTGTGTGTGCAGGTGATAGGTAGCACAATTATGGAGATAGATACATGAAAGTCTAATAGAGAGCTACATTTAACTAAAGTTTCATCAGAATTTGGCTAGTATATTGAGATTCTATTGCAAGGTGTGATCCCTTGGTCTCCTTTTGTTGTGCAACACAACAATGATTCATGACATGGATTAACCACCTCTTGTACTTGTAAAAGTTAAGTGGTTGTATTGGGCATAATAGGTCAATATTTTGGTGCAATGACAACCAACGATTGGTATCATAGCCGAGGTCACAAGTCTAAACCCTGCGCTTGCACTAGGGGGATTGTTGCAAGGTGTGAGCCCTTAGCCTCCTTGTGCTGTGCAGTGTAGCAATGGTTCGTGAAATGGCTTAACTGTCTCATATGGTTGAATAAGTCAATTGGTTGTATCAGGTATTAATAGGTTGATCTTTTAGTGCAAAGACAACCAACATACTCAAACTTTCACCATACTATTTACTCACCCCTAACCCTTAGAGGCATCCTATACCTACTATTTTGAATTACAATTCAAATTATAGTTCAGTCACTATTTTGGTTTTTTAGATTGATTTGTGAAATCATATTTATAGTTCTATCGAAAGTCAATTATTACTTTCGGTCGAAAGCACTTGAGTTAAAGCTTTAACCACACAAAAATACTCAAGTACTTTCAATCAAAACCAATTATTTTTGATCGAAAGTACTTTCTATTGAAACCTCTAGATTAGGCCTATTTTGCAAAGGCCAACAAATTTATGAAGATTTCATGGCTTTGGGGCTCAACTACAAGTTTCAAATGGAACAGTAAGGACACGCTTTTTTTCATGGCACAAGTACTGAGAACTAGATTTTAAATGGTTATAAATTTGATAATTTTTGAGTTTATTATGTACATGTTTTTTAACGTCAATCAAATGTAGGTTTCTTACCAAATATAAACCTTTGTATTCGACGTTCAATGAAAAATAGTAAAAAAGAGTTTTCAAAAAAAATAACAATGCCCCTCGTATTGAAGTCTTATTTCTATATAAAATTTTTGAAATTGGACAAATACACGACAAGTTACAAGTTACGGAAACAACGTATGTCAAAATTACGGTTTAGTCAACTTCAAACATTAATAAAATATGAAATACTAGTGATAAAGTCATGAAACCAATTCCAGGATCTAGATATGGATGTTACAAAACAAAATTTGAAAGAACCACATTGATATCTATTTTATAAAAAAAGTTATGCTTTACAAAAACAATGTCACTCTTTGAAAATGATGTTTGCAGCAACATACCAGTTTTTGTGGGAGAAAGAAAAATTGATTCAAATCATTTCCAAAAAAAATTTAAAAAATATATTTAGAATCTAGACAGATTATCCTAAAAGAATCTAATTTACTTCATCTTCTTATTTGTAACGGTTTAGCAGCAATATGCATCCAAAAGTGAAAGTTTTTTTCAAAACGTAGAGTTCAGTGTCCGTTTAGGAAAAAAAGTGTAACCCACTATTGTGGATCCAGCCAGTTCATATCTATCTACATGTTGAAACACTTCATTTCTCCTTCCATTCTTTCATTTTCCATTCCTACTTTTTATAGTCATCTTTCAATTCGAAAAAGAAGGAATTTGTGCATCCTCTTAGCACTTGAGCCTCCTCGGACTTAATGGATCAACCTTCCTTCCAATGTGATCCATCATTATAATAAAATACATCATATGATCCTTAAAATGGAATACATACATCCATGGTTACTCTAACCATTCTCATCAAGTGCTACAAAGAATGATCAAATGCATAAGACGCAATATTATCCAAAGTTCCCACAACTTGTGACTCAACACCCAAAATCATCATACAAGTGTACCAATAAAACTTGTGGCATATCAAACAATGATTTAGGGGAGTTCAGGGTGATGGTACAACCATAAAAAATTATCCAATAGGGCCTACTCCCAAAATTGGGAACCTAATCCTAACGCTTTTCCACTTTAAGAAAAGGTACTAAAGTACAGTGTTGAGGTGCCAAAACTATCAAATGTGCCAAAACTTAGGCAAAGGCACTAAAAGAGAAATTTCCAGTCACCAGACTATCGTATTCTAGAGAGGTGGAGCTTCTATTGTGCAGGCTGAGGCACCAAAGTACAGGTCAAGGTGCTAAACTGGCTCCTTAGAGAAATTTCATGGGTTGGCCTCCCAAATCTAATTCAAATTAGATTCATTTACATTTCCTAGCCTACTCTAACGTATTTACATCATTCACATCTAGACGAGAACTTAATTGCATCAAACTAGAGCTATATACATGGTTACATTTCTCATTTTATTACATAACATTTTAATAGTAGTACAAGTTGTATGAATACATGAAATCATCATCACAACGCAAAGGCACATTTACAAAAATAGCACATGTATGGCATAACATAGATATAAATTAATTGAGATACAAATAAAGGAATGTCACAATAGGTTTGTTCCCTTTATTACCTTGTGCCAATAGAGCAACAAAGGTCACCCAAAGAGAGCTTAACATAACACAAATACAATAACAAGTAACACATCATGGGGGAAGCACATTATGTACAAGCACACACCCAAAACAGTCTACTACAAAAGTGAAGCTAGTCAAGCATATCATCCACCTCCCAATCTTGCTTAACATCACTTAGGGATGGTGGAAAAGATGAAAGAGGAGCAACAACAAGCTAGTAGATGGAACTAATGTGAGTTCCAAACAATGACCATGCTCTAATGATGAGTTTTTTTGTTTGTCACTAGGAGCTAGGATTTATGCTTTGAAAAATATTGAAGAAAGTTCATGATTGATTTCAATAACCTCATATATATCATTAGAATTATTAAATCAAAATTGTTAGCATCAATATATTTATCATCCATATCATCATCAAGATTAATCACAATAGGATCTTTAATGCAAAAAGAACAATTATCTTGCTTAGACAATTTTATCTTTTTATGATTTTCTTCCTCCCTTGGGCTAGTCAAAGGTTGGTCAAATGGGATCGAAGAATCTTTGAGTGTCTTACGGGAGGAAATATTTTGGAAAACAAGTCCACAAGCCTTGGAAAGACATATATGGGATCGGTCTTTAGCACTATGGTTTCTCTTGGTTTTACTTGAAATTTGGGAAGGTTTAGGATAAATCAACATCAATTCCTTTTCTTCCTTTGTAGGAGGATGAACAAAAGGAACCTTACTAAGTTGAGAGATGGAAGACGTTGAACGTTTATAAGATATAGGAGGTGGGATTGAACCATATATAGGAGGAATATAAGGTGTAGGAAGGAGTCAAAGTCCATGATGAGGAGGTGGAACACCCTTAGATTTTCTCAATTTTGATACATTTCATGTTTGAATTTTTTATACAATAGGAACATAATGTCTTGTGAAGGTTTTAATGGTTGAGGTGTTTGAGGCCAAAAGAAGTCAAGGGTGAATTTTCTATGACTCTCTAATGGATTATAGAGACTATGATTGATTTTTCTAACTCCATTATGAGAGAACTTAAAATATTTATGGACAATAGACAAAATAACTTTCATGGAAGTAAGACAAGGATGTCCTAGTCTTACTTGGATATGATTGGAGGTAGGGATAACTGTGAAGGTCACATCCAATAACTTCTTACCAACTTCAATGAGAAGGGTAATAGAGCCTAGGGTAGGAAAAATACAATCATCATGCACCTTAATCATCACTTTAGATTTTTCATAAGTTTCTTGATGAAATTGTCTTGTAAAGAGATGTTATTTATAACATTAAACATACATGCTAGATCAATAAGCACTCCCCGGGAGATCTCTCCATTAGTTTTCACAATAATGAATATGGGTCCATTAGGTGTCGTAATGACTTTATAGGACTCAAATTTAATGCAAAGTTTAGGCTTAGGTTTTGGTTTAGGTTGCCCAATAAGGTTGACAACATTATTGGCCACATCACATGTATTATCAAAGCTCATCATTGTAGGGTTGCTAGACTCACATTATTGGTAGAATGGGAAGGCAATGGATTGGTAGGATCGATAGTATTGGTAGAAATGGAAGGTAAATACTTGATGTAGATTTGCATATTTTGGTTAGGGGTGCTACAGATTTATTTCCTTTATCATAAACAATCTCGATAATTGTGGTATTGGGGTCAATGAGATCATAAATAAGATGTTTTAACCTATGAAACTTTTTAGTATCGTGACCAATTTGATGGTGATATTAGTAAAAGGCTTTTGGATCATAAGAAGCTAGCAATGGTTTAGAAGGGTCAACAGGTTTGATGGAAGTTTCAAAACATTATTATTAATCAAATTGAGAATGATATTATGTAAAGACTCAAGAAGCGGAGTAAAATTATGCATATCTTTAAAGACTAATGAAAAAGGAGTCACACTTGATATTGTAACTGTCACTTATGTGTCGACATGATTTGAATAATTTTTGTTAATCTTGATGAATCCTTTACTTGGATTTTGGAACTTTTGGAATGATTTTTAAGCAACATCAGTCTTATCAAACAAAGCCATTGATGTGGAAAATTCAAATTGGCTCACCTGAATCTAATAATTATGAAACCACGCGACCTAGTTGGCACAAGATGCGTGCGCACCACAGACACGTCTATGCAATGTGTATTCATCCTACGAACCTTAGAACTCTCTTTTATCATTTGGATTGTCTTGATCACCCTAGCTCACCAAAGCGCTAGTAGAAGTGAGGTGACACAAGGGTTTGTTCATCCCTTTAGATTTTGAATAGTCTCGGGGTTGGTGAATTTTTCATTCTCCACAAAATTGGGTTAAATTTTCTTGGATTTAGACTAATGCATTCATTTTCCAACATATGACCCCTCATTAAATCTTGAAAATTTCTAAATAGAGTCTCTAACTTCGTCTAAATTTCATTAAAAGTACCCAGATATTCAATATGAAAGAGTAAATCTGGAGATATAGACAAACATAAAGTTTCATATTGACACAAGGATGGTTAGTAGGTGGGGTCAAGGGCTCTCCCAAGTACCAAACCAGCTTGCAGACACAACAATGCGGAAGCCAAAACATAGAGTGAGAGAAGGAACAACAAATATCATATATTTCATTAATTGATCAAACTCATTACATATCAGGCTGTGAGGCCTTCCTGGTTTCGGCCATATACATTCAATGAATTATAGAAATGATCTTCATACATGCGAGGTCACAGACCTGCCTTACAATATCTCTATAGATAATCTTCTATCCAATTCTACTATCTTCCAAGAACTCTCCTAAACTAAGAACAAAGAAACAAATATATACAAGAGTCCACCAAAGAGGTCGGTGCTCAAATCCATAAGAGAGACCTAGGTTTGGGCCCACACAAATCCCAATGAGAGACCCCACATTAATTACGCCATGGAAATTAAATTTTAAATTCGGCCAGATCAGGATAAACAACTCAGGATGAGCATCACCGAGAAACAAGAATCTCTCGGTAAAAGCATACCCGAGCAACAGGGATGACTCGGTAAGAACATACCCGAGCGATAGAAACCAACTCGGTAAAAGCATAACCAAGCAACAAAAACTAACACACCCCGAGACCCGTCGGTAAAGCAAGACAGAAAGGATACCGGAGCAACAGGGTAACTGGGCACTTCACCGAGCAGTCTCCAAACAAGCTAAAGAACAAAAGCAAACATGTTTTCAGTTGAGAAGGATTGCCAAGGACCCAAGATTCTCCTGCATTAGACACCTAGGGTTACAAGAAATGATTCCCCGAATCATGTATCATGTCCAACCTGAAATGAATCTAACTTAGATTGAGAAATCCAAGATGAGTCCTCAATCGATGTGTTCTTCCATTTTACATGGTACTCCATGTATTCCTTTCCTCTTGTACTTTTTCCAATTCTCAGTTTCAAAATTTGTTCAACTTCCTCTCTTTGTTTCTTAGGATAATCACTCGATGTTGTCACTTCTTCATCAGGCTCATGATATTCATACAAGTCTAAAATATTGAATATAGGTGATATATCCATGTCATCAGGTAATTCAACTTTATAAGCATTTCCACTGTCAAATCTTCTTAGTATTTTGAAAGGACCAAATTTCTTCATCTTCAATTTACCATAGGTTCCAATAGGAAATCTTCCTTTCTTCAAATGAACCATTAATGCATCACCAACTTCGAAGGTTTTATATCTTCTTGATCTATCTGCACTTTCTTTGTATTTCTGATTACTTTTCTCCAGCTTCTGTTTTACATCCTCATGCAATGTTTTCGTGAATTCAACAAACTCCTCTGCTTCAACACTTCTTTTCTCTTCTCCAACAATATCTTGCACTTCTATTTACTGAACTGTTGTATGCAAACTTTGCTTGTGCCAACATCAAATCCCAATTACTTGGTGTGTCTCCAACTAGGCATCTCAACAAGTTACCCAAACTTCGGTTTACAACCTCTATTTGTCCATCAGTCTATGGATGAGATGTAGATCTATACTTCAACTCAGTATCTAACTTCTTCCAAAGCATTTTTCAAAAATAGCAAACAAATTTACTCTCTCAGTCGGAGATAATACTCCTCAGTACTTCATGCAATCTGACAATCTCCTTAAAGAAAAGATCTACTATATGTAATGCATCTGTTTTTCCTACATGGTATAAAATGTGTCATCTTAGAAAATCTATCCACAACAACAAATATGGAATCATTACCTCTTGTTGTCCTCGGTAAGCCAAGAACAAAATCCATGCTGATATCACTCCAAGGTTTCTTAGGAATAGTAATTGGTGTATACAAACTAGTATTATGACTCGCTCCTTTTGCAACTTGACAAACTCCACAACTTTTCACAAATTTCTGAACATCCTTATACAACTGAGGCCAAAAATACCTTTCATTCAGCAAACTCAATGTCTAATCAATACTGAAATGTCCAGCCAATCCACTACTATGTTTCTCCTTTATCAAATTAGTTCTTATTGAACCTCTCGGTATACAAAACTGAATACCTTTGAACAACATATCTTCCTGAATGAAATAGTCAAGTCATACTTGATTGATTTGAATCAGGTGCTCTACACACTCTCCACTACTTAGAAAAATCATGATCAATTTCATACAAATTCTTCATATCATCAAAACCAAGAACTTCAATTCTCATTTCAGTCAACAAATATCTTCTACTCAATGCATCAACAACTCAGTTAGAAACTCCACTCTTCTGTTTAATCACAAATGTGAAACTCTACAAATACTCTACCCATTTCATATGTCTTTGATTCAACTTATTATGACTACCCAAATATTTTAAAGCCTTATGATCAGTATACAACACAAATTCATTTGGCATCAAGTAATGTCTCCATTTCTTCATAGCTTGAACAATAGCATAGAACTCTTGATCATAGACAAATATTTCCTCTTAGCATCATTCAACTTTTCACTAAAGAAAGCAACAAGTTTACCTTCCAATTGCACTTCCACTTGCATCACATTAAACTTGAAATACCTTATTGAAATCAGGTAAGGATAACATAGGTAATTCAACAACCTTCAGCTTCAAAGTCTCAAAAATCTTATCAGCTCCATGTGTCCATTTGAATTCTCTTTTGTCTCCTCTCATTGTCTCAGTCATAGCATTGCAAATAGAACTGAAATTTCTGATAAACTTCCTGTAAAAACTTGCCAATCCATGAAATGATCTTACCTCACTGACATTCTCAGGTGTAGGCCAACTAAGTATAGCTTCAACCTTCTCAGGATTCATCTGTAAACCATCAGCTGAAATCACAAAACCCAAATACACAGGTTCTTCTTTCATGAAGGAACACTTCTTCATATTTATCAGCAACTTTTCCTCTTTCAATCTCTGCAACACTTGCCTTATATGCATCAAATGCTCTTCTCTAGTCTTACTAAATATCAGAATATCATCCAAGTATACAATCACACATTTATTCAAGAATTTCTTCAAAAGTTCATTCATTAACCTCATAAATGTACTCGGTGCATTAGTTAAACCAAAATGCATAACTAACCACTCATACAAACCTTCCTTTGTCTTGAAAGTAGTCTTCCATTCATCACCTTCTCTGATTTTGATCTGATGATACCCACTTTTCAAATCAATTTTGGTAAAATATCTTGCTCCACTAAAACAATCCATTATATCATCCATTCTCAGTATAGGAAACCTATACTTCATTGTGATCTTTTTGATTGCTCTGGAGTCAGTGCACATTCACCATTCTCCATTCTTCTTAGGTGCCAATACAGCTGATACTGCACATGGACTCAAACTTTCTCAGATCAAAACTTTGTTCAACGATTCATGAACTTGTTGGTTAAGCTCTTCATTCTTGGTCGGTGTTAACCTATGTGGTGCTTTGTTCGGTAAACTAGCTCTAGGAATTAGATCCATACAATGACTGATATCTCTCATTGGTGGCAAACCATCAAGTACATTATCTGAAATGATTTCCTTGTACTGAGTGAGTAACTTCTCAACTTTTGCAGGAATTTCATCTTCTATATTCTTACTCGGTTTGTTAGGAATCAAAGCATAACAAATATCATTTCTTTTCAAATCCTTAACAAACTGTCTACTTTCCATCAAACAAACTTTCACAGATGTACAAATCTCACCAACAGATTCTTCAACCAAAGGTAACAAAATTTGCTTCTTACCATCAACCCATATAGAATATCTATTCAATCTTCCATCATGTATAACATGTCTATCATACTGCCAAGGTCTACCCAACAAAATATGACAACAATACATAAGCATAATATCACACAACACCTTATCATAATACTTTCCAATTTTTAGATTCACAAAACATTGTTCACTCACCATTAATGTATGCTCATCATTGATCCATGAAATTTGATAGGGCTTCGGATGCTTCATCCTTTCCAACTGCAACTTTGTGACCATTTCCTCAGATGCTAGATTCTCCGAGCTTCCACTATCAACAATTACCTTCCAAACTTTGTCTACAACTCTACATCTGGTCTTGAACAAACTTTTCCTGATAGGATCTTGCTTATCTATCTCACTCCATAGTATCCTTCAGATCATGAGATTTTCTTCCTTCTTAGCTTCATTCGGTGACTCCTCTTGTACCAAAGCATTTCTTCTACTGCCAACTTTCTTGCTTGCATGTGTACACTCAAAGGATTTATGTCCTTCCTCACCACAATTGTAACAAGTTACTTGGAACACTCTTCTGTTATATCCACCTCGGGAGTGATTGCCTCTTCCTTGGTATGAACTTTCACCTTTCCATTTAGTCTTTCCTTTGTCTTGAGATGTGTTTAAATTTGACTTGTCTGGTTCAGATCTACTATTTTCACATGAGATCGACCTCCTCCCCTAGGGAATCTACCACCTCTGCCTCTTTGTCTTTGCTCATATCTCTTGTATGTCTCTTCAATGCTTTCCATCTTGACCAAGCTGATCTCATCTTGTATGGAAGTTCTCGATCCATTCAGATATCTTGCTACACTTTCCACTTCATCTTCAACATGTCCAGATCTGATGTCCAATCTGTAGAACTCTTCAATATAGTCTTTTACCGATCTATATTTCTTCTTCAAACTTTTCATTCTCCTAATCAGGTTAATCTGATAATCACAAGGTAGAAACTTGCCTTTCAATTTGTTTACCATCTTATCCCATAACTTGATTTTGTCTTTACCCTTCTTCTTTCGATCCAATTGCAGATGTTCCCACCATAAGGATGCATGACCTTTCAACTTAGTGCTTGCAATCTTGACTTTCTTGTCCTCTGATACATTATCATACTCAAAGTACTTTTCCATCTCAATTATCCAGTCTATCAATTCATCGAGATCCAATTTTCCACTATACTCAGGAGGATTAAACTGATGTGTGGACTTCAGACTTGTCAAGGCTCGCATGAATCTATCCTCTTCCTGATCCATCACAGGTGCAGGTGCAAATTCACCTTGAACTTCTTCAACTTCATCATCACTAACATCTTCAAGATGTCTTCCTCTGTGCTGGGCTGTCTCAACAGCTTCTAATCTAGCAGCCATTTGTCTAAGCATATCAACTAGATCTGGATTTGCATTTCCTCTCCCACGAACCATCTTGAATCCCTCTGCAATTGTAGGTCAGATCGCAATCTACTACCCCACAACAATATCACCAACTAGGGTTAGGGTTTACAAGAAGGAACTTAGATCTCACCAATGCTCTGATACCACCTGACGCAAGGATGGTTAGTAGGTGGGGCCAAGGGCTCTCCCAAGTACCAAACCAGCTTGCAGACACAACAATGCAGAAGCCAAAACACATAGAGTGAGAGAAAGAACAACATATATCATATATTTCTTTAATTGATCAAACTTATTACATGTCGGGCTGTGAGGCCTTCCCGGTTTCGGCCATATACATTCAATGAATTATAGAAATGATCTTCATACATGCGAGGACACAAACCTGCCTTACAATATCTCAATAGATAATCTTCTATCCAATTCTACTATCTTCCAAGAACTCTCCTAAACTAAGAACAAAGAAACAAATATATACAAGAGTCCACCAAAGAGGTCGGCGCTCAAATCCATAAGAGAGACCCAGATTTACGTCCACACAGATCCCAATGAGAGACCCCACATTAATTACGCCACAAAAATTAAATGTAGAAGTCAACCAGATCAAGATAAACAACTCGGGAAGAGCATCACCGAGAAACAACAATCTCTCGGTAAAAGCATACCCGAGCAACAGGGATGACTCGATAAGAACATACTTGAGCGACGGAAAATCAACTCGGTAAAAGCATAACCGAGCAACAGAAACTAACACACCCCGAGACCCATCGGTAAAGCAAGACAGAAAGGATACCCGAGCAAGAGGGTAACTGAGCACTTCACCGAGCAGTCTCCAAACAAGCTAAAGAACAAAAGCAAACATGTTTTTGGTTGAGCGGGATTGCCAAGGACCCAAGATGCTCCTCCATCACATATGCTTCATCACATCAATTAGATCACTTAGGCTTTTCCACATCTATAATAGGTTCAGTTTATAATCCCATTGTTATCCTATGCAAACTAAATTTTCTTAACTATATTGTCATGTATGAGTTCCATTTAAAATAGTTGTGAA
This sequence comes from Thuja plicata, assembly GCA_018584345.1. Lineage (NCBI taxonomy): Eukaryota > Viridiplantae > Streptophyta > Pinopsida > Cupressales > Cupressaceae > Thuja > Thuja plicata. Next base: position 6,126,612 of record MU227026.1, read on the forward strand.
AAGTTAGAATGAGAACTATTGTTTGATCCATGATGTAGAAAGAAACCCTGAAGGAAAGAGAACACAAGAACATGAATACACCCCCACCTTGTTCACTAATCTCAAATCTCGCCGCCCCCATGGACAAATGCATGAGAACCAAACACTTGAAAGTGTTTAAGAAAGGGTTTCCAATTAGTCCAAACTTCAAATGAAGTTACCCCCCTTACAACTTTGTGAGGGACTCAATTTTGGATATAACACACACAATTAATGGCTTCTACCCAATATGGTGTTTCCAAAGATTTGGAATGTATCATATAGTTTGTCATTTCTTTCAAGGATTGATTCTTCCATTCAAAAACTTTGTTCAACTGAGGATTGTAGGGAATTGTATGTTGCAAGTCAACGTTCTCCGAAATACAAAACTTCTTAAACTTGTTGGCATCACATTACCTACTTGTATAGCAACTTGTCTTTGTTCCTTCTTCGCATTGCTATTCTTTTGTTTCTTATTGTTACTACTTTGCACTTTTTGTTCTTTTGTGCCTTGGTTGACAATTAGGGTATATGACTTACAGGATTTTAGAGTGCCCATTTGGATTTGCTTATCTTGCTTCTGTGTGAGAGAAATAACAAAATATTCAAAGGATGACATGATAAAGTGAATCCCAAGTGCACCCTTAGTAGCATAGAAGGTACACATAAGTATTGAATATTCACAACTTAGTTTAGAGAGAATACTAAGAATCAGTTGTTCATTTTTTTAAAATTCCACATTGATTTAATTGAAGGCTTACAAATTTCAATTTTATGAAGAAATCTTGGATTGTGTTAAAAATTATTAGAACTTAGACTAGAGAGTTCATTTTCCTACATATGACCCCTCATTATATCTTGACTTATACATAGAGTCTCTAACTTTGTCCAAATTTCATTAGAAGTAACCAGAGATTTAATACAAAAAAGTAAATCAAGAGAAACAAACAAACAAACACAAAGTTCCATATGTTTCATCACATCTAGTAAATCACTTAAGCTTTTTTTTGCATATGTAGTAACTTGAATTTTCAACCCATTGTAATACTATACAAACCAATTTGTCTTAAGTATATTGTCCTGTATGAGTTCCATTCAAAATAGTTGTGAGAAGTTAGAATGGTAATGTAGAAATGCAAAAAAGAAGTGCTGAAAGAAAGAGAATGCAAGAACACTAATATAACCCCACCCCGTTCACTACTATGTCAATAGTATGTTTCCAAAACGTTTCCCAAATTATATGGTAAGGCCTACAATGACAAAAAGTGCAACATAAAATCTTAAAAAAAAGCTATGTAGCTCTATTCAGCACAAACTTTAACATACAATATCTACAAAGAACGACAAAAAAAAAAAAAAACTTATTAAACCTAACTTAGATGGGAACTGTTCATATTTATTTATTTTTAGTTATGATTGATTTCTATAAAATGTATTCATATAATGAAAAAGATAATAATAGAAACCTATAAATATTTTTTTACCTAAAAAGAACCTAGAAATTTGACTAATAAAGATAACACCTCTGATTTTTTCTGTGTGCTGATTTTAGTGAAATCAAAGTCAAATCTGAAGATTATCAGAAAAACTGTAGACTACAAATATCTCTCATAAATGTTAAATAAGGCAGTTTGATGCTTGCTTTCAGCGCACAGGTCCCACAAAACCATATGAGCAATGAGCATCAGTAATGCTAAAATGGGAATGACATCAGAACTACGCCATTTCTGAGCGTGGTATACTAAAAAAACCAGTGAATAAAGACAACCCCATTAATCTTCACAGATACACCAATGTGAAGATAATCAGCCTGTAAACAAAGTCCAATGTTTGCCATCCTGTCAACATTTTTGTTCTGACCCACTGATATCCAACCCAAGAAAATTGATTACGAAGGATTTGGATGCTTTGACAATGTAAGCAGTGTTGTCTGGTTTGTTATTAGTCTCGGTCACTACATTGATAATAAGTTGGGAATCCAGGAGTACTGTCACTGATTCAACACTTTCGTCTTTGACTAGAGAAAGATCCAATTTCAAACTCTGGATTTTAATTGAATATTCTTAAGGATTTAACACCTTTTATCTTTTCATATGTACCAGATATTTTCTACAATAAGTCAAATTATAAAGTAATAAGTAAATTATAAAGTTGTAAACAATAAGTCAAATTATAAAGTTATAATCGATAATAATTTTATAGTCAAACTTTATTAATGAATAGTACACTTAGTACTCCTTGTATCTACTCCTTGTATCTATCTAGATGATACATATGCAAAACCTTCAATCTAAAAAAACCATTTCAAACCCTTGATTTCAGCGCTATTGTTCAAACTAAAACCAAAGACCAGCAGAATATCTTATGTAAGTTTTGTCGTTGAGCAGAAGGATTCCTCTTCCAGCCAATCTTGGGCTCCCCTAAGATGATTCCATCAAAGAACAGAGTGAAACCATGGTTTAAAGGAGGAGGAACACCTACCTTAGGCTTTTTCCCTTTCTTGGAAGATTTATGGCTTCGATTACCTCTGTCCACTCTTTGATTATTCCATACTTATCTTTCCCTTTCCGGCTTTCACTTTTCATATCACATCTTGTGTTGTTGCTGCTTCTGTCATATCTGCATTTCATGTGCTATTTATTCTCCGGTTCAACATCTGGTCACTGTTTGTCATTGCCAACTACCAACTAATCAATATACCTAACTTTGCTTAGGAGGGTAACAATGATCTTATTCTCAAATATGATTGAAATATATTAACTCTCATTGCAAAGTATTGGAAAATATTCATGGTATCTTATGTGAAACATGCAAGCTTTTAGATTTTTTAACATGTATTTCAGAATCACTGGTTTTGCAAATAAGATAAGACGTAGAAAGCAATCAAATTCCAATCAGAGGATAGGATCGAGAGATGAAAGTTGCAATTGTAAACATGATAAGGGATCGACACCTCAAAATTACATTTTAAGTACAGATGAGCTATGTCTTGCAATGAATTGATTATAGAGTTGATGTCTGATATCAATATTGAAGTTACAATGGAGTGACTAGGTACTTTGCAAATGGTGGAGACTTAACTATTAGTTTTGGTATTTTCCCATCCAGCTGGGTCTTAGTCTTCTTCCGATTTATCTTTACTTATGAGAACACCCACGAAGCCTTGCCTTCTCTACTCATTTGCTCTCATTTATTTTCACCATTGATGACATTTGAACTAAATACCCCTCTTCTAAGCCCAAATCCATACCTATGACTTCTTTCAATGCTTTCCACCGTATTATTGTGGGTCTGCTCTTGAAGTGTTTATTACGAGTGAGGAAGTGTTTGTGTTCCTCCACTTCCCAGGGAGATCACTTGTGGAATGGACCAGAGTTTTAACAGTCTGAGCTATGCCCAGCAGGGACAGAGCATGCATCTATAGCAAGGACAGTTTGCAGAGATTGTAAATGAAACCATTGGAATAGAATGATATACATTATATAAAGAGATGTAAATGTTTAAGAAGCATAGTTTGCATAGTCATACATAAAGGGGGAACAGTGCAATTGACAAATTGAAAATACAAAAGCTTAAAAAATGGAGATATTAAATTTCTAATACACTTGAGCTATATGAAAGCTAATTGAGTTGACTGCAATTTTTGTAGCCATAAAAAGAAACGTCATAAAAATGAGTCAGTTCTCAAGTTTAACCTGCAATGCCATCCAGAAAAGATGGAATAGAAATGGAATGAAAGGCAAATTATGATTAGGAAGAAACTGCCCACATCAATTCACCAAAAAGTGCCACTTGCAAGACAGTGACAATTTTGAGTAACGCAGCAAAATTCAAAATCCATGTAATATTAACTTTAAACATTTCAAATCCAGTAGACATTCGCAGCCACAGAGGCTGCAAAAAAAATATCCAAAATCTGAAATCTTAAAAAAGAACTAAATATTTATCTCAATGTTTAAAGTGAATGATTTTTCAAAATGCAAAGTGATTTTTAAATGGTTAATTTATGTGATCAAACATTCTTAGATTTCTTGAATGCACAACAAACAATATTAATCTTACACTATAACATTATACAAGATGAACAATGCACCTTTTTGCAACAAGTGCCTTACATTTAAATATAATATGCATTCTTACCATGCACATGTATTGCATCATATAAGAAATGTCGAAATCATATAAGAAATGTCGAAGTTGTGTCATTTTTAAACCCCATTTCACTATGAAAAACAATAAACTTCTATGAAAATATCTTTTTGATGACTGATGTCAGTACTATATTTATAAAGAAATAATAGTACACTTAATTATAAAAAGGTGGGTGGATATAAAATCACACCTCAATAACCCAAACAGCAGTTCAGATCAACAAGCATTACACAAACAACTACTAATGACAGATCAACAAGCATTACACAAACAACTACTAATGACAATACGAGGCTGAAATGGACGGTACGAGGCTGCAATGGAAGGTCCCAGTCATTGTTCAACAATGAAAAAACAAATTTGGACATGAATGAAACTCCCATTCATTTATTTATTTAAACAAACATATTGCACTGCATCTTGCCTGGCCTTAACCTGATTTCATCACTGGTAAAATGCCAAACCTCATTTGGCCAACAGTACAGTGTCTTGCATTGCCTAGACCACAAGCAAAAAAATAATGCCTGACCCTTTTCAATTTAAAATGGAATCCCTTTCCAATTCCTTGAGTGGGACCTGCCAGTTTTATTGCAGCGCCAACATTACAGTTCGCATAACGTTTCTTGTTTTGTATCTGCACCACACTGTGAGCCATCGAGTTTGATGTTGGAACAGGGTACTTAAATACTGCCCAAAAACATTAACTTCAATCAGTTATAAATGAAACAAAAATATATATAGTTGTTATCAATATATAGGTCTTTGCAGTGGAATCAGATCTGATGCATTAACTATAATGCACAAGATATTTAATTGAATCTAGTTAATGGTACATATTTAGATTTTAGTTATAATATAAATAAATATAAAAATAACTGATAAGTAGGAGATATTTTCCACATCAAGTCAAATTGTGATATTGCTATCAGGATTCAACTGTGTAGTTTTTTGAGTCAAACTCATTGACCCACGATTCATGAGTAGTGGTTAACACGAACCCATCCAATGAGTGCTAAGTGTTCCATTCATTCTCATGAGAGATGGGTTCGTGTGAACCACTACTCATGAATCGTGGGTCAATGAGTTTGACTCAAAAAACTACACAGTTGAATCCTGATAGCAATATCACAATAAAAATAACTATAAAGTATCCTGATTTTAATCTTGATAAGTTTAGAACATGATCTGAAATATTGATAGATCAATAGTGCTATGACTAGAACTTTATTTTATACATTAATTAATAGGTTTTGAACTATGATCCAAAACATTGATAGAATGGTTTTCTAATTAGAGAGGTTTAACTATGACAAACAAATATAGTGTTTTCCAATTTCACAATGAATCTGATTCAAAATATTGATAGATCAATAGTGCCGTGATTAGATCTAATTAATAACACAAACATATACAAAGTAATCTAAATTCTAAAGTGTTGATGGATTATAGAATATGATAGGAAATATTGATAGATTGCTGGTGCCATGACTAGATCTTAACTAGTAGACAAGAAACAATTACAAGGTATTCCAATTTCACAATCAGTAATCACTTATGAAATATGATCAACAAACGCTATAACTAGAACTTAAGTACAATATATATAATAAATACAAAGTATTTTACTCCACCTACACTGATAAATATAATCATATACATTAATAAAATAATAATAACATCATAACTAAATATTAACTACATTACAAACAAATACAAAGAATTATAATTCCACAAATTTCAAAGGATTACAAACTATGATCCAAAACTTTGATACATTAACGGTGCCTAACTTAGATCTTAACTGCAAGACAGACAAATCCAGAGGATTCCAATTTCATCCATAATCCGAAACTTAAATGAAGAAAAAGATAATCACATTAAAAAATAAAATGCCAAGATTAAAACCCTAGACGTTTAAATCATTGGTAGCCATGGGTTTTATGGAATCCTTACTAAGCCAATCATTGACATAAACTGTGCCGACCCTTGAGATCCAGTCACTGTAGTTGTAACCGTAATGCCATCCATGCTTTCCTCCCACAGTGATGTTTCTGGCGGCAGCATACTCAACATGCACAGTGCACATCCAGAAAAGGATCACCATGAACAAAGAGAGAACACTCCATGATCTGTACCCCTTCAAACCTTCCATTGCAGGTTCAGGTCACAGAAAACTCAATGGGCAATCGATCTATATATAGGTACATCTTCCCTCCCCTGTTCGAAAAAAAACAGGGCATTATCAGCTAGACAGATCACAGAATCCGAGATGCAGATGTACGTTCCGTCACCGGCAAAAAGATTTCAACACACATATCAAGGATAATGTTCTTTGGGTAAAAGCGATGTACCATTGGACTCTGAAATAGAACATGGTGTATTTCAAAATCATTTGTCCCAGTCTGAGATTCCCGGTGAACAAGGAAGGTCACATGGAGTTCACTGTTTAGGTCTTTTTTTCACATGTTAATTCAGTGAGGAGGTTGAGAAAGGAATTTAATAGCGTAAAGTTAATCAGACTTTTGGCACATAATCATGCTTTTTATTAAATGCATTGGTACAGAAATGCATTCTTGCATGTGAATGCATCATTTTGCATGCATTCTTACATTGTCACATGGAGCTGAAGAAAAGAAATGAGTGAAAGAAGCATCTAAAAATAGGTACCTACCATCTATAAGGCTGTAAATTTAATTACAGTTGAACAAAAAGTGTCACATCTCCACGTTAAAACCCTTTAAAGTGGAGTGGGCATTAAATGGGTGAAAGAAAAAATGGAAAGGACAAGTCAGACGACCGCCTGCAACTCCTATTGAGGCCATATGGGTACGGCACAGTCTGGTTTTCTTTTTCAGATTTCACACTTCCCCGAGTAAATTCCGGAATGGGAGCCATTATGCGTGTCCCGACAAACGTACGGACAGGCAGTTTTGCATTTCCTACAGTCTCAAGTGCACGGCTTTATTTGTCAGGGGGCTAGATTTCAGCATGGAGCCACCCCATGGAAATCCAGCCCCGAGCGGCACTGACAAGCCTTAATCGCGGCTCCCATTGCGGACGAGCCCTTTTCTTGCCTTCAGACTACGTCTTATCCCCATTCTCAAGTATCCAACCTGACTGCCTTAACATGCACACCGCGGAATGGTCGTGCATGCCGAACCTCCATAGTTCTAGCCTTCCTTTGTATGCACCGCGCATACTTCCCTGAGCGTTCTTAGCTCTGCTCTTGTCCAACTGCGTTGAACCCCAGTTTGTTCACCAATAAACCTCACCAGCCATCAGTAAGGCGAGGCTACTCTGATTCACCTCTATATATCCGTAGATACCTCATTCTTACCGCAAGACATGAGGGAAGGACTACTCTGCTTCGTCCCTCTTGAGGGGGTCG
>MU227026.1:6244442-6313363 GCA_018584345.1 Thuja plicata
TGTTTAGCCAAGTAGGTATTTAGGAATTAAATGTGATGTATGATTGATACAGATTTAGGATTTTCTATATTTGACACTCAGGTCGAGTAGAGTCAGTGAAAACTCAGAATTGCCTAGTACAATAGGACTTTGATGATTCAGAAGAACGACAAATGCAACAAAATTGGTTAGAGTTGCAAGATGCCAATTTTGGGGTGTTACATCCATGATCATCAAATATGCATGCAAATGAAAATGGAAGCTATTATATATGATAACAATGCATGAAAGAAAACTAATCTATATGATAACAGTGCATGGAAGGAAATATGCAAGCTTAATCTATGAAAGGAAATATGAATCTAAATTAACATGAATCTACTCTAAATGGATTTCCATGAATGCATGAGAGAAGACGACAAAAAGAAGAAGTTGCATGGTTCAAGCTCAAATGCTCAAACTCTCCTCTAAGATTGCTTTTCAAACCTGCAGCATAACAATTGCATAAAAGTGTATATCCAAATGAGGAGAGGTTTCCTTTTAAAGAGAAATGGACGGTAGAGATTAAGAGGTAAAAAGAAATGAGCAATGATGGAGATTAAATCTTGGTTGATCCATGTGCTCATATCTTCAAAAGGCAAAATCAAAGGCTATGATTAAGAGGCAAAAATCCCACCACTTAGAAATATGTGTGAAGAAAAAGGAGCTTTATTTATTTTTATTTAATTTATTTCTTTTTTCAACACAAATAGGGATTTAAGTGGGGGTTTTATTTAATTAAAAGAGGGATTTTCTTTTAATTAAATAAGATTATTTTATTTAATCAATTAAAAAGAGATATTTTAATTAAATAAGATAAGATAATTTAATTAAGAGAAATTTTAATTAAATAAGATAAGATTATTTAATTTAGAGACATTTTAATTAAATAAGATTATTGATGAAATGATCAAACCTTAGGAAATATTAAAATAATTGAATTAATTAGGATTTGATCAAGGAAATTGATTTGAATTGAAAATGTTGCAAAGCATTGATTCAGGAATTTGATAAATTTATTTTGTCATTTGATAAATTCAAGAATGGGGGCCCATAGTCTAGGCGACCATTTTAGGGTGCATACATTTGCCCCTCTTTGCCTAATGTGTGATATTTATGGGAACACATGTAGTCAAATAATACGGTTGAAGTGTGAGATTGACTTGGGATCACAAAACAACCTAGACATGTGATCAATGGACGGGAACATATCAAGACAAAGATAAACTATTTGAAAAAGACAAGGTCAACACCCCTGTAAATAGGTAATTGACATGTCCAAGATAAGAATCTCAAGCAAGGTTTCCCCAAGTGGAGAAGTTGATAGGATTGGTAAAGCTGAATCAAGGATTGAATTTTGATAGATACTGCCCCCTCGTGATCGAAATCGAAATGAGATAGAGGAGAAACAAAAAATTGATAAATTTGATCAAATCGAACTAAAGATAAGGTTCTTGATGTAAGATGAAAGATATAAGGGTTACAGAACCAAGGTAAATCATCAAGCACAAAAGATTATGCCCCAAGGTTGAATTAGAAGAAAAGAAGTGGGGTGAAAGAGAATGGAAGATAGAAGTTTGGAAGAGGTGGAAAGAAATAGAGAGAAGAAAGATAATTTTCCTTAAGAAAGAGAATGCCCCAAAATAATCAACTGTTTAAGATAGAAAATTTTGATTGAGATCACGAAATAACATAAGAAAATTAAGATCAAACATGACCACAGTTGACTAGAAGTCCACAAGAAAGATGAAGGAAACCCTCTCAAACTCATAATGCAGCCTAAAAATGCAAATTAACATAAACTATAACAATGCAAGTGACATAAAAATACAAAGGTGTACTTGCAATAGAGAAACTGTAACATAGGATTTTGTGTTCATCATTCATTAGAGAATGTTAAGCAACTTATTTTCATCATTGGGCCATTATTAACGGACTTCAAAAAATCGCACAATCATCACTAGTCACAAGCGCAACTATGAAGATATGAATGTGATTTATATCAGATTGGAATGTGGAAATATTATAACATAAGCATCAAAGACATAAAGGTCAAGATGAATTCGATGTTAGTTTACCAAATTTAATGTAGAAAAACCATGCTCACATCAAGGCATAGATTCCAGGATGACCCGAAGAACAATTATGCAAAAATAGTCAAGGATGAAGCCTCAAATCTCCTAAGTGTGTCAAGGGAACAACAAGAGACACTAAAGAGGTTAAAGACCACACCCACAAGCAGAAAGAAAATAAAAACATGTCCCATGCCTTAAGTCCTCTAGCTATGCATCCTGGAGAGACTTATTAGACAAGGACACTCAACGAAAATTAATAACAGTCAGCACACAAAGAAAATATCATGACATAGCTCAAGCATTAAGTGTTGTTTTTAAAAATTTAAGTGTGTTAACTGATACTGAGTTCCAAAGATAAGGATTGAATGTTGGCAAGTAGGTAAGATCACATGACAAAATTGGGTAAGACCAAACTAATAAGTGTTGAAAAACACTCGATGTCAAGGGTTGTATTGAAAAATACAGTTGGGGTAGTGTTGAAAAATACCATTTGTGAGATATCCTAAAGACTAATGCATCCAAGAGACCAAAGCTAACACAGTTATGCCCTCTAGACAAAGACAAAGACCAATTCTAGACCAAGGCAACAAGGAAAAGAAATGATGGAGAAAGGCTAAGTGTCGAGGACACACTCTAAGAAATAGGGGTGGAAAGGCCTCAAGTAGCTCATTTCCAGGTTTTCACCACTTGGATTTTATTACAATTTTTTGCTACCAAGGTGCCTATTTCTAGGTTTTCACCAAGGCACTTTTTCTATTTTTTTTTTTGTATTTTTGGAATATATAATTTTTTTTTTGGAGATACATCAAAGCGCCTATTGCTAGGTTTTCACTAAGATGATCATTTTTTAGGACATTTTCCAATTTTTAGAATTTTTGACAATATATCATTTTTTTTGAATTTTTTCAGGATCAATAATTATGTACAAAGGGTGCCCCTAGACAGAATGGGCATCATGGATAGAACTTCTTCGGGTGAAAGACATTGAGAGGATCAAGGAGCTTCTCTCCCTCTGCTATAGACAGTAAATAAGTACCTGACCCAAAAGTTGTTGTAATGTTGTAAGGTCCAAGCCAATTAGGTTCAAATTTTCCCTTTTGATCTCTATGTTGTTGATTCTTAGGATTTTAACGTAGGACAAGATCTCCCACTTAGAATTCTCTAGGGAAAACCTTTTTGTTGAAGGCTTTGGACATGCGCTTTTGATAAAACCTCACATGGTCAAATGATGCTTGACATTTTTCATCTAGAAGTTCTAACTCTTGAAGTCTCATGGCGCGGTAGTCTTCATCTGTAACTAGACCTTTGAGGGAAACTCGAAGTGAAGGAATCTCAACCTCCAAAGGTAACACTGCGTTAGCACCATATACAAGGGAAAAAGGAGTGGCCCTAGTAGGAGTACAAATACTCATTCTATAGGCCCACAAAGCTAGATTTATCTGTAGGTGCCAATCTCTACCATTCTTATAGACTATTCTATGTAGGATTTTAAGAATGGTTTCATTTGATGCCTCTGCTTGACCATTTCCTTGTGGGAAGTAAATGGAGGACCAATGTTGCTTAATCTTGAATTTCTTGCAGAGTCATTTAAGGTCCTTATTTTTGAACTGGCCTCTGTTGTCAGTGATTATCTCGGAAGGAACTCCATATCGATAGATGATATGGTTCATAATGAATAGAGAGACTATCTTGCCCAAGGCAACAGAAAGTAGGACAACTTCTACCCATTTAGTGAAGTAATCAGTAGCAGTGATAATAAAATTGGGTCTAACTGATGAGTTGGGATGGATCTTCCCAACAAGATCAAAGGCCCAACACTGAAATGGCCAATGAGATATAGAAGGGATGAGCTCCCTGCCTGGAGCATGTATCAGGTTACCATGTTTTTGACACTTTTCACATGACTTTGCAAAAGCTACTGCATCAATCTACATCGTAGGCCAATAGTACCTCACCCTAAGCAACCTTCGGGCCATGGCAAGACCATTGGAATGTCCCCCACAGATGCCCTCATGGATGTCAACTAACACTCGATCAGATTCTTACTTTTCTAAGCATCTAAGAAGTGTTCTGTCTAGACCCCTCCTATACAAATCACCAGAGATAAGAGAATGGCAAGAGGGTTTCGGGTAAGGTTTCTTTGTTCAGATCGATTAAAGGTTTCAGGAATAATGTCATCACAAAGGTATGAGTAAATGGCACCATAATGGGATGACTCATGACCAACAAGGGTACAAATGATATGGCTTTCTTGGGAGTCATAGATAGGGTGATGTAGCTCTTCCACCAGGAATTCAAATCTAGATTCATGTTGCTCTAACTGAAGGAGTGAATAAAGTGTAGCCATAGCATCAGCTGCTTTGTTTTCTGCTCTAGGGATTTGCTGAAATGTGACAAATGTGAAGTATTGTTTCAAGGAATCAACCATTTGCTTGTAAGGTACCAGTTTCTCATTTTTTGTTTGATATTCATCATTAACTTGGTTGATTATCAGCTGTGAATCCCCATAAATGTGTAACTCTGTGATTCTCCATTCTATGGGCATCTTAAGTCTTTTTATTAAAGCTTCATACTCAGCAATGTTGTTTGTACATGGGAACAATAACTTGTAAGACTTAGGAATCGTGTACCCATGAGGAGAAAAAAACAACACACCATATCCTAAACCATTTTGCATAAAAGGCCCATCAAAGAACATCTTTCATGTTCTTTCAATCATATACATGAGGTGCTCATCTGGAAAGTCAACTTGAATAGGTGTAGTATCTTGCAATGGGAAATTGGCCAATTGATCTTCTATGGCTTGTCTTTTGATTGCTTTATGCTCAATGTACTCTATGTCAAACTCTAAAAGTATCATCATCCATTTAGCAAGTCTACCAATGAGGGTAGCCTTACTTAGAAAATACTTGAGTGGATCTATTTTTTCTATGAGGTGTATAGTGTGCGCAAGCATGCAATGTCACAACTTTTGGGAAGCAAACACAACTACAAGGCAAGCTTTCTCAATGCTGGTGTAGTTAACCTCATATGAAACAAGAGTGTGACTAATGTAGTATATTGCTCTTTCTTTCCCATGTTCATCAAGTTGAGCTATCAATACCCCCAAGGAAGATTTGTCACTGAAATGTATAGAATAAGCGGTTTCCTTGGGATATGAAGCATTAAAATAGGAGGATTTGCCAAGTATTTCTTGATTTGATCTATGCTCTTTTGAAAATCCTCATTCTAAACACATTTGACTCCTTTGTGTAAGTTCTTGTTGAAGGGTTGAGCTCTATCTTCCAATTGTGAAATGAATCTCCTTATGGATTGAAGACGTCCTTGAAGACTCCTCATTTGACTAATGTTCCTAGGAGGTGGCATATCTATGATTGCTTGGACCTTTTTAGGGTCTACCTCTATTCCTCTTGCTGAAATGATGAATCCGAGTAGTTTACCAGAGGTAACTCCAAATGCACACTTTTTAGGATTTAATCTTAGTTGAAATTGTTCCATGCGATCTAGAATGACTTCTAAATCATCCAAGTGTGTGTCTTTCTTCTAAGATTTAGCCAAGGTGTCATCCACATAATCTTCCATGTTTTTATGCATCATGTCATGAAAAATGGTTGTCATAGCTTGTTGATAGGTGGCTCCTGCATTTTTTAATCCAAAAGGCATGACGTTCCAACAATAGGTACCCCATGCACAAGTGAATGCAGTCTTTTATTGATCTTCAGGAGCTATCTTAATCTAATTATATCCAGAAAAAAACATCCATCAAGGAATATATCTCATAACCTGCAATCATATCCACTATCATGTCTATATTAGGAAGTGGAAAGTCATCCTTTGGGCATGCTCTATTGGCATCTCTAAAATCTATGCAAACTTGAATGGATTTGTCATGTTTGGAAACTGGTATAATGTTTGATATCCATTCTACATAGGCAATAGCTCTTATGAATCCTGCACCAAGGATTTTTTGTAATTCTGCTTTGACTAGGAGAGCTATGTGAGGACACATCTTTCTCAATTTTTGTTTAACTGGTTCAACACCTGGAGCTATGGACAAGTGATGCATGATAAGAGTAATGCCCAACCCTAGCATATCTGAATAAGTCCATGCAAAGTTGATCTTCTTTTTTTTGTAAGAACTTAGTGTAGGCTTCTTTTTCTTTTGGTGACAAGGACTCAACAAAGTGTACTATCTGCGGAGCCTCATCTATACCCAAATTGACAGCTTGTGTTGGTTCAATAAGAATAGAATATCTATCTTGAAAGTAGCTAGGGAGAGGATCAAGTACCTCATCCTTAGGCACCTGAGAGAGGTTTTCACCCTTGGACATGCCATTTATTTTTACTTTTTTTGGTTTTGATACCGCCACACAGTGGTTTTCGCCATCAGAACTCCTATTCTTTTGATTTTCTCTTCTTTTTATTTTGTGACTAAGGTACTTGATGTCTAGCTCTATCATACTGGTAGTCAGTTTGCTGGTGGAAGAGACTACGGGTTCAAAAATGTGTGCTAAAATGTTGACACACTTCTATGATTCATAGCTTGTACTTTAGTTTTGTATAGCTTGTACTTTAGTTTTGTATATAGGTGTCGAAGATTTGAGTATCTTTGCAATCACTTCTTCCTCATTGTAAGTACCTTCAGAGTTTTTGATACCAGTAACCACTTCATTAATTCTCTGTATATATGCCCTAGTGTTCTCATCATCTTTCATCTTCATTGATTCCATATTTTTCTTCCAGTTTTGTAGCTTTTCTTGTTTAGTAAACTTATCTCCTATATACAATGCTTCCAATATTGTCCAAATTTCATGTGTAGAATCCAAGTCTTTTACCTCTATGAATTCACCTTCATAAAGTGCATTGATCAATGATTCCCTTATGACCATATTACATGAAAATAAATTATTATCATCTTTACTAGCCTTCTCCAATTCATCCTCGGTCGCTATCTTTTCCTTCTTTTTCGTGATCATCCAGTATTAAAATCCCAAACATAGAAAATGTGTTCTCATCTTGTTCTTCCAACTGTCAAAGTTTTCAGGATCAAATTTCAGACTATCCTTCCTATAGTAAGTCATGTCTAGGATCACCTCAAGCTATTAATCTTTCTCTCTAAGGACCAGTAGCTCTGATACCCATTATTAGGAATAACAGTCCACAAGCACAACTGAGAGGGGGGTGTATCAATTGTACATAGTCCCTGTTAAAGGACAAACCCTGTTAGGAGTCAAGAGTAATCGTGGGCTTACTACCCAAGCACACTGCCCAAATAAGGTTAAGGCCACCCTCAAGGATTAACAAATAGAATAAGTGTATATAGAGAAATATACAATCGAAGGAACTATCTGATAGAAACTATCTTTGCTTGGTTAGTTCTAATGAAGTATTCTTATTACAAAATCTGGTCTACATACAGAAGCCAAACAAGCCTCACATCTTTCACACTTCTCCACCTTTTAAATCTCTACAACATATTTTCAAAATAAAATATCTCTCATATATACCATATTACAGTAATTGATTAGGTCGGCCAATTAAGCTTTCCCAATATATAAACAATTGACTAGGTCCGCCACTTAAGGCTTTCCAATATACAAATAATTATTTAACCCCTTGCTAAGATACACAAGGTACCTAAGACAAGTAAAAATCAATTATAATACATCAAATATGCTCCAAGATCCGCAATCCATGCTCTTATTCCATAATACACGCTATATATTTGAAGTCGACCACCAAATAGGTCTCCTTCAAAATACACACCACAGCTGACATCATCAATACTCTCACAACTATCAATTAAATAAAAACATTCCTTAATGTGTCCTCTATCATCCCTTAAGCTCACATCCCCTAAAACATCTTCTCTTGTAAGATATACCAAAAACACAGAGACCTACTCTGTTAAGCATTACTGTCATAGTTCAGAAACCAATCTTCACTAAAACATATGTAACATCACCAATATGCAATATTAAGCCAAGAAAACTTAGGAATAATCTCTTCACACATCCCTCTTCATATCCTTGTCTTTGATCATTTTAAATCATTTGTACAGTGTCTGTACACTTCTGTCAGTTATCATAACAAGTCGGTTCTCTCCACAGAAACATATGTTGACATCGGTGACAAAACATGAATATCAACAGCATAAATAGTACCCAAATCTGATATCATCCAACACTACCTTGAAATCCCTGGTGCAAAGAAATTTTAGAAGAACCAAAAATTCTGCCTTGCTTGAATCCATAAATTTAGCATCCCAACTACCCATGTCGATCTCCTTTTTCTCCCCTAAAATTCCAAACTGTACACACTGACCATCAATATTAATACCAACCGAGTGGGGCACATTAATAATGTCGCTCATGTGAATACCTACTTCAATGATGGGGACAAGGAAATCAAATAGCGTGGAGGAGCTATATTGAATATCATCTAAGGACAGATGATAAAAATTGGTGTTTGGAAATGTGCCCAGTAAGCGTGTGTGTCCACCTTCGTTAGCAACCACAGAGGGCATCGTTCTCTAACCCTCTGTCATAGGATTCCCTCCTTTCATGGCCATCAAAAAAAAATTTGTGGTCCCTTTCTGGGTGTGATTACTTTCCATTGGAGTTGAAACATTGCTGTGACTAAAACATGGGGTCTTCAAATATTGAACAAGGGAATTAACGGGTCTCATATTCCCATGATTTCCATCGTAGCCCTCACCAAACAAGTCGTCTAACTGCACATTTGAATGTTTATGCATTCCAATTTTATAATTCTCTGAATCATCTGAATGATTACCATTTTGATAAATTTGTGTGTGATTGACACGATCACACAATGACATAGATTCAGACTAATTTTATGCATTAAAAATGGTATTTGCAGGACCACACAAGGGATAATTTGAAAGTCCTTGTTGCTGCATATCAAAATTTTCTAATGGACTGCCATGAAAAATTGATCCTATGTGTAGAGGATAACCATTGTTACTCCCAAATATAGGAGAGTGTGGAAGATTATCCACATCTGTGGATGCCAAGTCATGCCCAGGATGGGCTGATTTACACACCTTAGTTTGTAATTTTCCCACCACAATTTGTACTGGAGCCACCACACTTTGTAATGGAGTGACTACAGTTTGTTCATTTTGAGATCCCATGTTTCCAAATGCATTTGGTATAAACACCTGTGGTTGAATTACATAATTCCCAACATGTTGCATACTATTCCCACCATTGACAACAAAAAACTCATTATCATTTTCAGTGGATTCATCTTTGGTCTTGGTGGTCAAATCTATCAGCAAATTCTCTTCATCTTCCTCTACCCCTTCACCTTCTTCCACAATGAATTTCTCATCTCTCATAGAATTTCGTTCTCCAGGAGAAGGTGCTTCTTTGTAATCCAGCTTCAACATCCTATGAATTTTTGAAACAAAATCCTTCGGATTATAGAGGCTGAACCCAAAAGTAAAGAAATCCATTTTATAATAGACCATCACCAGGTCTTTAACAGACTTTCCAGACTTGTTTGTCTTTTCCCTCTTCCACAATTCTTTCATAAAAAATTTCCTATGTTACACAACACCCGTGCACTCAAGAATTGCATAAAGCTCAATTATGAGAGCTTTTAAATCTTCTTCTGGTTCAGCTTCAGGATTAGCTTCCCAGCCATCCCACCATGCACATGATGAATTCTTTTGGTCTTTGTAGGCACAACATCATCTCTATGGAGATTAAGTTTGCAATAAAATTTTCAATGAAAAAATTGACTTCATCTTCTTCCATCTTTGCTCTAGCCTCACCTTGGCTCTGATACCAATTGTAAATATTAAAACAAACAAAGAAACAAAAATGTAAAGATGATACAAAGAAGACAAAAAATAATAGAGATGATTTTATCGTGGTTCAATAATTTGCCTACGTCCACACTTGAAGCAGGGAAAGCTTATATTAATCTAGTCTACAATACATTGATAATACAATACATGATTGCCCATTTATAGAGAGATCTTCAAATATGAAGAGATGGAGGAAAGTGAATTGTCATGTGACCGTTGGGCTTCATAGCCCAACACTAATAACTGCTTACTTTTTGTCATAGTGACTTCCCAATAGCAGTTCACTCTATTAATCTCACATGTACCAATAGTCGATCATTTATATAAAAGTAGTTGATCATTTTAGGTTTTTTGATTCATGATTGGCTCATTTGTGCACCATTACTAGGACATTTGGCCACAAGTACTAAAATTTTTGAGTGAGCGGTTATTGGCGCAATGGGGGTCATGTATCAGTCAACACTTTGAAATTACCACTTTTTTACCCTTTCATGTATAATGACTCCTACAACGTGCATCACTAATGCACAAAAGTTGAAACCTTGGTTTTAAGTAGTTAAGTTGCATACCGAGACAACCTAAAAAAATAGTCACAATATGATATAATTTGCTACCTTAATTAAGCGTGTGAAGTTAGCTATAGCCACTACTTGTGCCTTTCCCCTATGACTACTCCATACTTTCTACTTTCTTTAGGATTCAAACTTTGGCTCTTAGTCATACATATCTTTAGCTTATAGTAATATGGAACTACTTCATACTCCATTGTTATGACCCTCTCATGTAGAAAAAATGAAATTTTTCTTTCTTGTACTTTTTATTGCACTTGTCTTATACAACGATGTTAAAATGCACGAATGTATAGTTGAGTTATAATGCTTTATTGAGCTACAATGCTATGAATGTATATATGGCACATGATTGAAAGTATAATTGATATCTTGATATTTATGAATGTGTGAAAATATTTATGCTTACACTTAGTGGATGTAGGAAACTTCACCACCCTCAAGGAAGAGAGGGAAAGTATCATTGGGGAGAGGGATGGAGACACGAGAAAAGGTCAAAATAGTCATCGATGTCTATGAAATAAGTTTTCTATGTTAGGGTTTATTAATGTCAACCTAACCTAGTGTCTAGGAGGGTAGTTTTGGTTTTCTTTGTTCCTTTGTGTTAGGACTTTAAGTTGTTTGGATTGAATTGTTGAGGGTTACTACCATTTTAAGAATACCTTCTATCATTACTTTATGTTAATCAACATGATATTATTTCTTAGCTCAGATCATTAATACAATATGAATATATGAAGAACTACACAATATGTATGTGCGTATACACACAAATATACATGGGATACAGATGCATGTATATATACATATGTATATCTTCATGTAAGCATATAAGTATTGATAATTTAAGATAAAATATAATTTTAATAAAACTTCAAAATAAATTATTCTTATAAATTTCATCATTATTTTAAATATTATCCCATTCGGTGTGGGGCCACTTCATGTCACTCACTGTGGAAACACTTGACTCTTCAAGCTTGATATGAGCTCAAGCATAATGATTTATATTGTAAATTCAACTTAATTCTATCGATTGTATCATTTCATCAAGCACTTTGGTCATAGTCTCTAATGTTTTCAAATATTATCAGGTTCTTAATACAAGAGTCTCTCACACCATCAAGCTAATTTATATATTAAGCTTGATATAATTTGAAGCTTTGGTTGCTTTATAAAAACCTTGTTAATTGGACATGTAAACCATTAGAGCCATATATCTTGACACAAAAAATGACATGGTACATGGATAAAATGCACCATGTATCATGCATGGGCATACATGGGTGTGGGACCCACAACAATTGCTTCAGCCGACAAACAAAAAATAGACTGCAGTTGCAAATAAACCACTGGAAAATGGGAGAGAACATGTTCCGGTGAGATAAAGGTGAGAGACTTAAATGCCTAATAGCCAACACATTTTCACTTGACCTTGTGGTTAATTTAATGCGGGAAGGGAATAAAATGTAAAATGAAAATATGGGGAAGAAGCCCTAATCAAAACTATCATGTTATGAATGCTTAGATACATAGAAGACCTCATTTATACATCTTGTTTTGAACTATTTGTGCACGATTTTCAGACAGTGGCTTGAGGATAAATATGAGAGGAGGGAAAAGAATAAATCAAGGCAAGAAAAGAGGGGATGTTTTTTGTAGGGTGGGATAACACGTCCAAAGAGAACAAGAGGCCAGAAAACCAAAGGTACTAAAGAAAACCTCCAAGAAGAAACCTATCAGTTTAACCATAATAGAGAGAAGTCTTCTTTTTTATTGGTATGTATCTTCTTCATAGTACAACTAAATTAGAGGGTTGAAAAGGGTTTACATCTTTAAAATAAGAGTGTTTTATCAGATTTTTTTGAATTTCGCATTGGTTTTAAGAAATTCCAACTATTTGTTTTTGTTTTGAAAACTAATTTGTAGATCAAGGGAGGAAATTTTGTGTAGAGTGGTAAGCATCAGCAGAAGAAAACATGAGGTTTGGGAAATTGTAATAGTGGGTACACTGCACAAAAAGTCATATTACAACCTTTTTTAGGGACAACACATCGTAACTACAATTGCACGATTGACAACAAAAAGTGGAAGGAAGATAGACTATTGCAATCAGGTGCATGTGAAATTAACACAGTAGCAAATTTGATTGGTGTCTTTTAATTTTTATAGGGTTTAGTTGTGAATGTGCAAATATGTGTATCTATTAAGAAAAAATAACAAGTTCTTGTATATATTAAAAAGATCACACATACCATGAAATGCCTCATAGTAAACATTCACAAATTATGGAGAAAAAAGATTGAAGAATTAATTATAGGTTTCAAATTTATTTGTACCCGGTCCAAATGAATTTCAATCTTGGCATGAACTTAATATTCCCTTTTTTGAATTATTTCATTTCCATTATTTTAATCATTTACCATGAGTGATTTATGTTTATAGTTGTATAAGTACATCATATTACAATCAATAACATGTTGGTAGTATTGTTTCACACTTCTATATTCAACTGAGTTGGTAGAACAAACATTTATTTAAAACCCTAGTATCACTTGGAGATTAGTCAATACAAGCTTACGGTACAACAACTAGGCTCATACTTGTAGTGGACAACACTGAAGACTTGAGGAGAAATAATATATAGAAAATATGAGTAGCCCCCAAAAGTGCAAGAACAAATATTTAAATTTTGAGTAGTGTCAAGAATTTTTCAGATCCATCCTTGATAGAAATGATACTAACTTTACTGTACAAGATGCTAAAACATTTGTCTTCATTGTTGGGATATGAAATGGTAATCATATAGACTACACATTCCCCCGTGTCTAACTTAGAAACCAGGAAACTTTAACTTGAAATGTAGAGAAAAGTGGTACTATTGTGCAAGATAGATACAAGAAAACTAACACTACATACTTGATCAGTTGTATTGCAACAGTGTATCAATCAATGAATATTTGACATCCAACCATGAGCTTTGGAATATTAGATTTTAGCAGTACTCATTTGATATCCAGCTATGAACATCATATCAACGCAAAGAATTATTTAAGAATTGCATAGTGAATTGTTCTATATTGTCTATATACCAATTATAAATCCATTATAGGACCTGTAAATTTTTACCATCTCCCTCTAGCCTAACCTTTATTTGTTCCACATTTTCAAAGTGTAATAAAGAATTACATGAAACAAAATAGAGTGTCACCTGATGTGCATCATTGTAGCATCCACCTGAATATTAAGTAAGGACTTATGGATATTCTATGAAATGCATTCAACATAATGGAAGGGTCTAGTTTTATAAAAAGACTATACATCGACAACAAGGACTAACAAATGAGTTCGTGTCATGTATTCATAATCGAGGCTTAAAATTAGACACAAACAAAATATAGTTTGATGAAATAGTTGTCCAAATTTCCATTAAAGAGGGATTATTGCATTTTCTTTGTGACTCTAATTTATTTCTTGCATAGTTTTTCAATCCTAAAATTAGGAAAATTTATCCTCCTAAAACCCCCTAGTAATCTATCATATTCCCTTCTTAGATCCCTAAAAGCATTTGGTAGGATAGGATAAGAATTTAATTTGAAAGTTGCACAAATTATACTAGTTGTTTTTTTATGAGAAAGTTTGATTTTGTGTTGAAAAGGGCACCCTTGTCAAGATTATAATATGTGGTGGTTTTCCTAATCAAATTTACATTCACAAAAATGCTAGGAACAACCAGTTTCGTTAGATTACAATTCTAGACATTTTCATGAAAAGCAAAATTCTATGTTTTCTCCAATATACATCATTGTGTTTGGTCTTCACTGCTTTGTTGTTGATATTCATACCTCCAAGTTTCTATTAATGATAGTGCATACTAGTATATTTTTATGCATCATAACACATGAGTGTTCCCTTCAGGAGCACAAATTTACTATTAATCTCTATTTTTTCTAAGTCCATACCATTGTTTTATACTCCTTCAACATGTTTGACATAGTGATTAGCTTTGCATTGTCTAGATATTGCACTTTCTTTGTACCACTTGTAAATTTCAATGAGATCTTTCTATCCATTTGTCACTATTTGGAATAGTTAAATATCATTGTCTTCATCAATGAAATCAGTGTATTATAGTCTTAGTGAAAAGTGAAGATCTCCATGTAAACACTGTATAATATTTGATAACTTGGACAATGGATGTATCCTTCAATGATACATTGACCCTTCATTTAATTTCATGTGACCTTCTCGAGTGTATTTTCACAATCACTATTCATTTTGCATGACTGAAAGCCCTTAATACATTTTCAAAATTTACCCTCAACTTTAAAAGTTTGACCTGCATAGAGACATGGATGATATCATCCATATGTGCATTGATACCATCAGTGGAAAATGGTTTCCATTAATGTTCACTGTAATGGTAAAATAATTCATCTTTATTGAATATCATTATACCCCCTTGGTGGTAGGAGTTTTTTGCAAATAACATAAGTTTGCGTTGTGCTCTTTTTTGGGATGGCGAGATAAAGGAAATGGAAGCTCTTGATGGATTCAGAGCTATAAGATAGAAACAAAGGATTCCACCATTTCTCATTGAATGATATCAGTGGACTCCAATTTATCTTGAACACAATTATAAAATGTGTGCATTGATTTAGGTCTTAACATATTGGATGCATTCTTTAGTAGGGAATCGTTGGTTGATGGTTTTGAAGCTGCATTTATCCGCAAGAAGCTAACTAAACATTTTACAATGGTGTGCAAGAAGAAGAGCACAAAGATGTATTTGTGGTTAGTCAATCCAACCATTTCTTTCCTTTGTAGTTGTAAAACATTTTTTATACATGTCCATCAAAAAAATTTGACATGCACAATCATAGTTATTGGTGTGCATACAGTCTACAAGACCATAGGAACAAGCTTCCATGTGAGAAACGACCTTGAAAATTTAAAAAAAAACATGGTTTTCAGTACCACGTGAATGTGAAGGTGTTCCATGGTATGCCAAAAGTAGAAATTTTGATATATAAGGAAATGTATCACGTAGATGTCCAGGGTGAGATCTATTAGGGGATGTAGGACCCAACAATGGTGTGAAGGTCTATGTTTGATCCAAACCATTCAAATGAATGCAAATCTTATATAGAGAGGTTATTGGCGATGTATGTAATTGTTGATGCAATCATGGACAAACATTTATATGATCCCATGTTCACTAGCATGTTGAGAAAGAGGGATGGATTCCTAACACTCAAGGATGTCATCAATGCGTTGAGAAGGGTTCATTTTGTTCAAGCACAAAAGGATGTGAACGATGTGAAAAGTATTGTAATATAGAAACATGTGACAATGATAAATTATTTTTCCAATAGCTAGTTGGTCTAAACAAAACTTTTATTATGGGCATCCAACTCCTTGGATGCTTGATATGATGGTCTGACACTCACATTAGTCAATCATCTCAATGGATTCAACTTTTGCAACAAATAAGTATGGGCTAAGATACTTGAAAGTTATCCCAGATAATATATTAAAAAAATTGACTAGTTCTATGCATTCACCGATGGAAATGCTTTTTTGTCATTGTAAATTCATGTAGTACCAATTGTACTCATTGCTGGTTTTTTACGAGAAGCAGTCTAGGGTCCCCATGGCATGAGTCGTGTTATCTCAGAATAAGATTGAGAACATTTAAGTGTGGTTAGTCAAGGTTCAAAGACGAGGAAGCTTGCAAGATCTAATTGGATGATCAATGAATTTATTATAGATGATACAAGTGTAGAGATTCATGACATAAAGTATGTGCATGCCTCATTACTTTCAAATGTTTGAACAAAATCCTTTGACATGTTTGTTCGTATTTGATTTATTTTTATGTGATGCTTACAAATAATTGTTCATTACATTCAGGGATGTTTTTAAATGACATGTCCTCCTTTGTCTCTGGTATATCCATCGGGCATGGCTCAAGAAAATGTACAAGTATGCGACAAAGGAAAGAGCTATGGATTTATTTTGTTGGTTAGCGATAATCATGATGACCACGAAGGGAAGTGAAGAGAGCATTGTTGATCAATTGCATGCTTTCTTGGATGAGTTCAATGATTAACCATGATTTCTAGAGTACTTCACCAATAAATGGTGTGAATAATAAGGTTGTATTGGTGAGTATTATGTATGAAGATATGTCTTTGTCACCAGTTGTTAACTCCTTTGATGTCACATATTTCAAATTGGGCTCATAGCTGTTGTCAACCTTTTTTTCGGCTATGCGGGTGAAAAACTTTAGAAAATTCCCACATGATAATCAAGACAAAAATGTCATAATTGATTCATACCATTGCATATTGAAGACATGTTATCTACATGATCATTGAAAGAAGTGCACAAGGAGGATGGATTACTATACCTCACACTTTTTTATTGAATGGAACCATTCTACAGGAAAAAGCAGATGTTGCAATATTTTGGATTTCTAAAAAACTAGAGGGTTCAAATTTGTCGACCAATACGGAGAGGGAAAAGGAGATTCCTGTTGTAGAATGAGTATGAGATGAGACACATCCTGGTTGGGATTAGGTTAAAATTCAATTGTTGGGTCCTTAGTACCTTGTGAAGTCATGTGGAGATGATCTATATGTGTGATTGTCCTTGGGCTATGCAGGGAAACATGTGCAAGAATGCCCTAAAGGTTGTGATGATGACTAATATATCATCAAATGATGTAGTTGCTATGGGTAAGTGGATACTAAGAGATGGTGTACTAATTTAATGATGAATTAAATGTTTCTTGTATTTGTAGACATTTACAATTAAGGCAACACACACAACTGAGAGGGGGGGGGGGTGAATTAGTTGTGTCACAAAACTCCAAAACTTTAACCAAATTATAACCTTAATCTCAAATCCAAATGAAAATCATGAATTCAAGAACATAATACAATAATCAACCATAACACTAAGATTTTTGATGTGGAAACCTGATTAAGGGAAAAACCACAGTGGGGATCAAACCCACAAGATGAATGTACTTTGTTAGAAGCACTTTACCCTATTAGGAGTATTACAAATGGGAATACAAATGCATTTGAGCACACTGCCTAAAGATCACTGCTAAAATACAACAACGGCTTCAACCCAAAGGAAGGATCACTGCCTAACAACAATCTTTGATTACAATTCATAATGGACAACAAGCCATAACTCACGAACTGACAAACAACATATATGATATACAAATACAGTTCCAATTAAGCATATCAAATCTCCACGTCAATTGCACATTTCACTCATACCTCTTCTCTTCTCTCACTTGTACACCTCTCACATGCTCTTACACATTCAAAATCACAAATGATTACATCTTTATATAAATTACATCAACTTTATCTCAACTAGGTCGACTAGGGACCTAATTACAAAATATTAATTCATTACAACTCAATACACAATGTGATCCATTGAATGTTAGCCTAGAAATAGAAATGATCAATAAAAACATCCTCGAACATGCTCCAGATCCATAAATCATTCCATGATCCTTCACAACATTCTATGCCACCATGTCAGGCAAGAATAATAAGAACAACAACACGCCACATGAAAAATCATCAATTCTGATCACATAATCCAACGTGATCCAACAAAAAAATAGGACATGATCTAGAAATATCAACAAGCAACATGAAATGCCATGACATCAACAAGAACAACAGGTGGAAGAGTTTTTCAAGTTGCTGGATTGATCTCTGTGTCGGGAGGCTTTTTGACCCTGTTTTGCTGGTAGTTTTTTGGGGGCTTTTGTTTTTGTTCCTGTGTTTCTCTTTGGTTCTTGGGGTTTTCCCTGTGGGTTTCTGTCAGGTGTTTTGACAGTTTTTTGTATGTTCATGCTTTATTTTCTTTCATCTTTTTCTTTGTTAAAGGGTTTTGGGGTCCCTACAAAACCTGAAGTTACCGTAATCAAAAACTCTATCTCATAATTCATAATCATCTCTAAACTATTCATCAAGAACACTAAAAAATACCACTGTCATAAAAGAAAAATATATTTCCAGCATCCAAATCATGAACCACTCAAGCTGAGGACACACATCCATGGCCTGAACTCACCACTATGTTAGAAACTGAGAATATTGCATAACCATTCTAAACCAATCCAATAATTGAAACACTATCACTATCCGAACAACCAAAATATTGGAGTCTCTAATAAATCCTTAATATCACACCCAAATCATTATGCAAACCTTTATAAGTTGACATAGATCAAATAAAGACATCAATGAAACCATCTGTACCTTCACAACATTTGATATTCAATATAGCATCCTTACAAAAATAATCTTCTCACTGAACATGTTAGGAACACATTATCATCAATAGTATGAATATATTAGCATCAATGAAAAAACATTAATGTCGGCACATATATGCACAATATTAAACAATTACCAAAAATCTCCCCATTTGGCATTGATTGAAACATATGATGTGAAAAATACTATAAATGCACAAAGAAACCATATCAAAAGTACTACCAAAAATATCCACAATATATCCTTCAGAGTCTCTCTAACAATATTCTCAATCAGTAAACAATATCTCCCATATGACTCTCTCCCTCTTGGTCTCATACTTATTTTTCTCATGACTATGTCTTCCCCTTTGACATCAATGAAAAAGGCACGTATATGCATTAGGTCATAGTGGACAAAATCTGAACAAATACATCTCTCAACATACCTCATAAGATGAACCACTCCCCCTAAGGAGTAGCTACCAAACAATCAATCTAGAATAATGATAATTTTTATGTACACTAGACTGATGCAAACTAATGCATCTCTTGCTCTGATCAAGAGGGGAAATTACCCCAAGCTTACCTCAGAGATACTCAAAAGATCCTTTGGCAAGGGCTTCGTGAAGACATGGTGTAGCCAAGGTAGGAGGGTCCAAGAAAATGAACTATCCAAGAATTTCCTTTCATCAACCATGCAAATTATAGCAATGGTAAAAATTTCCCCTTTAAAAAGTTCCTCCAAAGGCATTAATCTTTGTCTCATACCATTAGCCACAAAAGTATATGTATTTCTTCTCCCATCATGTATAGCTTTTCTATCATACTGCCAAGGTCTACTCAACAAAACATTACATACATCCGTAAGCATTATATCACACAAGACTTCATCATGATATTTCCCTATTTTCAACTTAACCCGACATTGTTCACTTATCAACACCTTGTGATCATATTTTATCCATGCAATCTCATAGGGTTTATAATATTTCAATTTTTGCAACTATAACTTGTCTACCATTTCCTCAGATACCAATTTCTCAGAACTACCACCATCAACAACAACTTTACATACCTTACCACCAACAAGACATCCAGTTCTGAACATGTTCTTTATTTTCTAAGAGTTCTCCATCTTTTCATCATGGTACAATGTTCTCCTCATGATCAACATCTCTCCCTTTTTTAGCCTAATTATTGGCAACCGATTCAAAAGATCCCTCTTCTTCCACAAGAGTTGTCCTTCTGCCACTTTTTGTTCTTCTTTCAGATGCAACTTTTTTGCACCCCTATGACCTTCTCCACCACACTTGAACCAAGTGCCTTAAACACCCTTTTATCATATCTTTGGTATCCATCCTTCCTATAACCACCTATGTAATAATTCCTTTCAAGATTCTTCTCCTCTGTATTCCCTTTGTCAAGGTCACCAACCGATCTACCACCTCTACCTCTATGGAATCTTCCACCTCTGCCTCTTTGTCTCTATTCTTGTCTTCTAATCAACTTGTCTTTGTCCTTTAGGGAATACTGGTAAGCATCTTCCACATTCCCAATCTTGACCATACTGAGCTCCTCTTATATTAACATCCTTAAACCATTTAGGTATCTTGCAACTGTCTCTACTTCATCCTTTTTAAAGCTAGATATGTTATCCAACTTGTGGAAATCCTTGGTATATTATTTCACATTCATATCCTCTTGTCTCAAATTATGCAATCTTTGGATCAAGCTAACCTGATAATAAGAGGGAAATAACTTTTCTTTCATCTTATTCACCATCCTATCCCAAGATTTGATCTTCTCTTTACCTCTACTTGTCCTATCATTCTACAAATGATCCCACCAAAGTGAAGCATGACCTCTTAACTAAGTAAAATCATACTTTACCTTCTTATCTTCATCAGTACCTTTAAAATCAAAATACTTGTCCATAGATGATATCCAATCCAAAAACTTATCTGCATCCAATCGGCCATCATAATCTGGTGGATTAAAATGTGGTCCCTTTCTTCTCCTTGATCCACTTTAGGTTATTCTCAGGATTTTCATTAAAATTGTTCTTCAATTTCTTCTTCAACATCACTTACTTCTTCAATATGTCGACCTCTCCTCTAGGCCATTTCAACTACTTCCAATCTCGCATAAATCTATTTCAACATTTCAACAACATTAGGGTCTTCACCTCTTCCACCTCTAGCACCTCTCCTAGCCATCTCCGATGATTCCTTTGCAACCTTGGTTCGGATCCTTATTCTGCTACAAACCAAATTAGGAACCACACACTTAGGAGACAAGATCTATTCACATCAATCAAAAACCTTTTCTGTGATACCACCTGACGCAACCAAGGTAGGAGGGTCCAAGAAAATGAACTATCCAACCTTGTAGCAAGAGTTACATGACAGAGAATCTAAGATTTCAAGAAGCAATTAGAAAGATCTAGAGTATGGAACACACATGAACACCTTTGTATTAACAGGTAAAACAACTACAAAGATCTATAATAGCAGTCAACATGCCTAGCTTAAATGCTAGGGACTTATTACAAAGAAAATTAAATTATTCTTCCTGACCTATGACTGTAAACAACCTTCTTCAAAACCTTATCTTACTACCTTCGATCTCTAGCCTCCATCCCCCAAACAAGGACCAAGATCCAACCTAAATACACAACCATAACCTAACAGGTTGGCCTCAATATTATATTTCCTAAGAGAATCAAAACATGTTACCAACTAACTCTAGTCGACCTCCGATCAAATATCTTTAACCAACAAATAATCACAAAAATAGATCATACAAATGAGTCAAAAAAACACGTAGCTACATAGAAAAATGAGCCATCAGTACCACCGATCAAGGAAATCCAACCAAAGATCCAAACACTGATTGGTTCAAGAACACGAAGAACACATTCTAAACATAGCCAAATAATCCAACATAACTTTAGGCATGATACACCAAATGAGTTATGATAACATGACAAGCTTCCTAATAATCTGTAGAACATAAATCTATGACCGCAACTGCTAAGGATCTGCAGTGCTCAACTGTGACAGAAACACAACAACCCATGATAAGGAACATAAAAATTCAAATGTGTGTGGTTGATGCAAGATTGCAATGAACCCAATATGATCCTACATCAGGCACCTGGGTTATTTGAAAAGTGATCCTCTTACTTTTCTAAGATGAAGGAAAACCAAATTGGTTTAACTCCACCTAAGAAATCCATGAAGAATCCTCAACTAGTATGTTTTTCCACCTAACAAGATATTCCCCATACAACTTTCCTCTAGTTCTTTGACCAATTCTGGTATCCAATATCTGTTCAACCACCTCCTTCTTCTTAGGATACTACAACTCACTCTTTGATCCATCTCCATCACTGCTATCTAATTTATGATATTCATACAAGTCTTCTATGTTGAATATAGTTGATATTTCCATGTCCTCTGGTAACTGAAATTGATAAGCATTCCCTAAATCAAACTTTCTCATAATTCTACAAGGTCCAAACTTCTTCATCTTCAACTTACTATAGCTAAGGATCTATAGAGCTCAACCACAATAGAAACACAACAACGGATGATCAAGAACAAAAAATTCAAATATTTTTGGTTGAAGCAAGATTGCAATGAGCCCAAGATGCTCCTGCATCAAACACCTAGGGTTATTTGAAAAGTGAGCCTCTCACTTTGCTCAGATTAAGGAAAACCAAATTGGTTTAACTCCACTTGAGTAATCCATGAAGAATCCTCAACTGGTATGTTTTTCCAGTTAATAAGATATTCCTCATACTTCTTTCCTTTAGTTCTTCGACCAATTATAGTATCCAAGATATGTTCAACCTCCTCCTTCTTCTTCTTAGGATATTACAACTCACTCTCTGATCCATCTCCATCACTACTATATGATTCATGATCTTCATACAAGTATTCTATGTTGAATATAGATGATATGTCCATGTCCTTTGGTAACTCAACTTCATAAGCATTCCTTGAAAGAAAATTTCTCAGAATCCTACAAGGTCCAAACTTCTTCATTCTCAACTTACTATAGGTACCAAATGGAAATCTACCTTTTCTGAGGAAAACTATCACTTCATCACCAACTTCAAATTCCTTATGTTTCCTCTTTCTATCAACTCTCTCCTTATACTTATCATTTATGCTTTCCAAATGTTTACTAACTCTATCATGCAAATCCTTCATATGATCAGTAAACCGTATTACATCAACACTCCTCTTTTGTTCAACACTGATATCCCTCAATTATGTTACTCCTTTAGGATGTAAACCTTAAAAAATATCAAAAGGTGTCCTCCCAGTACTCCTATTCACTAAATTATTATAAGAAAACTCTGCTTGTACAAAAACCAAATCCCAATTACCTACCTTCTCACCAACCAAGCATCTCAGTAAATTACCCAAGCTCCTATTAATAACTTCAGTCTGTCCATTAGTCTATGGGTGAAATATAGAACTAAACATCAATTTTATGTTAAGCTTCCTCTAAAGTGTCATCCAAAAATATCCAATAAACTTATTATCCCTATCTGAAACAATGCTCTTAGGTAACCCATACAATCTGACAATGTCCTTGAAAAACAAATTGTCTATATGTACTGCATTTGATGTCTTCTTACAAGGAATGAAATGAGACATCTTTGAAAACTTATCAACCACCACAAACATTGAATCATTACCTCTTTAATTCTTTGGAAAACCAAGCACAAAATCCATGCTAATATCCTCCCAAGGCTTCTCTCGTACATGTAATGGTGTATACAATCTAGTATTTTGACTATTCCCTTTAGCCATTTGACAAATCCTACACTTCTGAATGAAATTCCTAACATCGTTATGAATCTGTGTCCAATAATACTACTCCTTGGTAATTGTCACAAACTTATCAATCCCAAAGTATCCAACTAATCCTCCACAATGTTTCTGCTTAATCATACTTTCCCTCATAGATCCTCTTGGTATACACATTTAAACTCCTTTGAACAAAAATCCATCTTGAATGAAATAATCCAACAGAGAAATCATATCGGTAACCAAAGGTTCTTTACAATCTTTCCATTGTTCAGTAAAATCAAGATCACCCTTATACAAAGTCTTTAATTCAAATCAAAGCACTGTCACCTTCATCTATGTCATAAGATTCCTTCTTCTAATAAAAGCATCACCAAATTTATTAGACTTACCACTCCTATGATTCAACACAAATGAGTTACTTTGTAAGAATTCAACCCATCTCATATGTCTGTGATTCAACTTACTCTGACTATGCAAATACTGTAAATCCTAAGGATCAGTATACAACACAAAATTCTTAGGTAATAAGTAATGTCTCCACTTCTTCAAAACTCAAAAAATAGCATAAAATTATTGATCATAAACATAATACTTCCTCCTGGCATCATTCAAGTTTTTAATAAAGTAAGAAACCGGTCTACCTTCTTGACTCGGTACTACTCTGATTGCACTTCCACTATCACCACAGTCTTCTTGAAATACCTTACTGAAATATGGTAGTGCTAATACAGGTTGTTCAATTGCTTTTTTCTTCAACAAATCAAAGCTTATTTGTACTTTATGTGTCCATTTGAATTCCTTCTTATCTCCCCTCATTGTCTCCATCAAAGCATTGTAAACAAAACTAAAATTCCTAATGAACTTCCTATAAAAACTTTCCATGCCATGAAATGATCTTACCTCACTAACACTTTTAGGTTCGGGCCATTCAAAAATTTCTCTAACCTTCTCAGGATCCATCTTTAATCCTCCAGTATAAATTACAAATCCAAGGTATACAAGCTCATTCTTCATAAAAGTACACTTCTTCAAATTTATCAACAACTTCTCCTCTCTTAATCTATGTAATAATTTCCTTACATGCAACATGTGTTCCTCTTTTATCTTACTGAAAATCAGAATGTCATCCAAATAAACTATGAAAAACTTACCCAGAAGTTTCTTCAACACTACATTCATCAACTTCATGAAAGTACATGGTGGATTAGACAAACTAAAAGGCATTACCAACCATTCATATAAACCTTCTTTAGTCTTAAAAGCACCCTTCCATTCATCACCTTCCCTTATTCTGATATGATGATAACCACTCTTCAAATTATTCTTTGTGAAATACTTAGCTCCACTCAAGCAATCCATTATGTCATCCATCCTAGGTAAAGGAAACTAGTACTTGATAGTAATCTTGTTTATCACTCTAGAAATTGTAAACATCCTTCACTGTCCATCCTTTTCGGTGCCAATGCTACAAAAAATGCACAAGGAATAAAACTTTCTTTGTATAAACCTTTCTGCACACTAGTACACTTAACCCCTAAAATTGACCTAAATTTTTGACCATTCATTATATTTATTTTTCTTGGTCGGATTATAGAAGGAAAATTTTGATTCTTTTTAAAGTAATGCCCACGTTCATCAAAATTTTGACAAACACCAATATTTGTTGAATTTCTTACTAACGCGGGCATTAATTAAAAAGAAAGAAAGATTTCTATTCATTATGTTTCTTTACACGCACACAGAGGGCAGGAAGGTAACCTGCGATCTACAAAGTGAGGGCACAAAGGGCATGGAGGGAATCCTAATAATAGTAAAGAAAGGGGATCAATAGAGTATTTTTGCCTTTTCCACATAGGAACTCTGCACAACATCCAAGCCTACCCGAGTTTTATAGCCGTTACCCCACCATCAACGACAAATCAAGATCTGGCCCCTTACCCAAAACCATCTCACCCACCATCAGCGGCAGATCGAGATCCTACAACTGCACATCCAGTAGCTACAAAGGTAAGAGTCTTTCCCTAGCTACATCTATATATGTCCGTCCATTAGCTATATCTTTGGAAAAAATATGATAGAACATTCTTTGGATTAAGCTTAACATCTATTTTTCAATTTTCTATTTCTTATAGTTTTCAGTTGATGTTATTCTATTTCTTATAGTTTTTAGTTGCTATTATTTTCTACCTTTTGTTTAAATTTCATAGAGATGAGAGTGGCTACTAGGTCTACTAATTTTTCTATGAAGTTTTTTCCTAATCCTTCATTTAGGACAAGAGATATCTAGTTCTTTCCATTAATTTAGACTGTCTGCATTCATCTATTTCCTCCATTTCTACTTTAAATTACATTTTGTTATTAAAGATTATTATCTCCAATTCTGTTCAAAGAGCCAACACATATGTTAAAGGTGTCCAATCTGGATTAAAATCTTGGTCCTCTGTCAGAAAACAATAACTACCCTTTTTTATTATTGGTACTCATAAAGTATCGCTAGGGTTTATAATAACCAGAACATCTAAGAACAAAAAATCTATATTGTTTTACTAACCCCAAAATATTTATTGGGAAGGTATTGGGAGTGTCTGATCTCAAAGCAGATTTAAAACAATTGAAATTTTCTTATAGTTCACATTTCTATTAAAAATGATAGATATTTCATCATGAATTAACAAAAATTTTAGATTGAATAATGCATGTAGACTGTGAGGTATTTAGATATAATGTTTCATAGTATTTTAGTCTGGTGTGAATGATATACACACCTGTAACTATTGAAAAGGCTCCATAAAGTGAGAGTGGAAACATTAACATCCAAATACGAGTAGAATTATCTATGAACTCTTTACAACCATTACCAAAGATTTTTTGAAACTGTTTGAACTTATTTTTTTAGAAGTTGAAGACATATATGCAAATTTGAAAGTATCAATAGAATGCGTGAACTTGAGTCACAAACTATCACGAAGGTATTTGGTCCTCTTAAAAGTGATGAGTGTAAGACAAACATAGCAAATCTTTTAAAAGGATATATTAAGTTACAAGCAAATGCAGTTTTGTGGCTATAAAACCAGGCTCCACAATGATATCTTTCAATAGAGACATATATGCAAAATATGAAAGTATGGACAATATATCTGAACCATTTGACAATTGCCTTAGGAAATGGAGGTGTAGACTATACAAATAAAATGTTTGATGAAAAGTATTTCTAAAAATGTGATGATTGTATCATATAGTTGAAGTGTGAAGATTTAGGGATAATTTGGTCATTGGTGAATCATTTTTTACATATGAAGCTATTCATTTCAGCTTTTTCATTAGATTGTTTCACATTTATTATAAATGAATGTTTTTTTATAGCTTCTAAGCCAAACCAATGGACAATAATCTCAATGCTACTTTGAATTATGTTATGTAGTTTGATGATGAGTTTTATATCATCATAACTTCTGGTTCTTATCCTCTATCATCACCCTTGCAAAACCATTATTAGTTATCTGTTAGTAATGATAATGATAGCCACTATAGTCTTCTGATCAATCTTCTCAATTGCCTCGCTAGAAAGACTTATCAAGATGTACAATTTCCTGTAGTGTCATGATGTACTAATTGTTGTTCTTTTTAAGAGATTTCCAAAATGGTAATAAGAGATATTTTGTAACATTAATTCAACTATTGGAAATAATGGAAGTGATTGACTATCTCCAGCATTCTCAAATATCTTATAGGGACACCTCCATCAAACCTTCTCCACTCTTGGAAGAACAAATTTTTTTTTCTCATAATTGTGCATCTCATATCCTTTGGCATGTGTATCAGCATCAAACTATCATTATTTTTAATTTCAAGATGTAATTATAATCTAATATGAAATATGTAGTGTGAGTTTTGAACTCTAACTCTTTGACACAATAGCATTTGACATTTGTGTATTTAAACTTTAAAGTTAATGTTAAAATTTTCCACTGTCCTATCATGGTATTTTCTCAAAATTCATTAGATTATATTTTTTTAAATGGTATCTCCAAGTGCCCCCATCTCCTATTTCTAAAAATTAAATGTACTAGTACGGGTACCAATCTATACAGTCTTCAAGTACCCCTATCTCCTAGTAACCTTGATAATTATAGAAAGCATTATGTTTTAAAATCACTTGCAATTAAATATCTTGTGCAAGAGAAGAATGTGATAGGATATGAACAACAAATATTTTATAATAATAAGCTATATAAAGGAAAAAGGTGTCATATTATTCTAATTTCCTTTCAGCCTAGTTGTATATGTAACGTATCAAATCTTCCTATAACATTCATTTATTTTCCACTTGAAGAGTCACAAATAGTTGGTTCTAAATAATTTGGCATCTTACTGTTAATTTTGCTTTTAGTTTAAAGTTTGCAAGCTTTACCTTATTGTGAACTGGTGTGCATCCACCATTAGTGACTTCCTCAGCATCTGGGCTTGAACTCAAGAGTCTGAAAGGTATGGATTAATTTTTGAGTTTTGAGTCTTGTCAATTCAAATTTAATTATGATTACCATAAATGTTTCATCCGAGTTCATCACATTATAGCCCCATTCAAGTTTGTTTTATTCTTACTATTTATGCTTTAGTTCTTACTAATATACTAGAGTCATTTGATATAAATTCAGGAACATTGTTTCACATTGTGGCATAGATCAACTAATAATCTTGACCACTACAGCACACATTATACATGGAGACTTCTATGTAAAAATTATGGACACATTGTCAAATATTGTAGAAGTGGAAATTATAATCATGTTACATCAAAAAGAATGAATGATCCTATGAAAAATATTGACATGGAAGAAGTAAGATAGGAAATGAACAAAATAGTGGTCATTTGGTCGACCAATCTGTATCGAAAAATTGACGAACTCACCTTGAAAATATGGAAAATTTTTACTAGTGGCAACAACTCATGTAATTGTTTATTCAACTCCTAATTCTCTATTGGTGTCAATCAGTGAGCTTCTATATTAGGAAAAATAGCTCCAGGAATTAGATCCATGCAATAATTAATACTCCTAACCAGTGGAAAACCATCAGGTACATTATCTAAAATCACATCTGCATACTCATCCAACATGTTCTTAACCTCCTCAGGGTATTCACCACTTAGATCTATATATGTAGTCTTCTTTAGAACAATAGAAAAATAAACATTCTCATGTTTCATTCCTTCCATAAACCATGCAAATTCTAGCACTGGAACAAATTTCCCCTTTAAAATATTCCTCGAAAGGCATCAATATCTATCTCATACCATTATCCACAAAAGTATATGTATTTCTTCTCCCATCATGTATAGCTTGTCTATCATACTACCAAGGTCTACCCAACAAAACATGACATACATCCGTAGGCATTATGTCACATAAGACTTCATCATGATATTTCCCTATTTTCAACTTAGCCCAACATTTTTCACTTACCAACACGTTGTGATCATCTTTTATCGATGCAATCTCATAGGGTTTAGAATGTTTCAATTTCTAGAACTGTAATGTGTCTACCATATCCTCATATACCAAATTCTCAGAACTACCACCATCAACAACAAATTTACATACCTTACCACCAATAAGACATCTAGTTCAGAATAGGTTCTTTCTTTTCCAAGAGTTATTCATCTTTTCATCATGGTACAAGGTTCTCCTCATGATCAACATCTCTCCCATTTCATCTTGTTTATTATTAACCGATTCTGAAGATCCCTCTTCTTCCA
The DNA here is from genome assembly GCA_018584345.1 of Thuja plicata. NCBI lineage: Eukaryota > Viridiplantae > Streptophyta > Pinopsida > Cupressales > Cupressaceae > Thuja > Thuja plicata. Next base: position 6,273,822 of record MU227026.1, read on the forward strand.
CAAGAGTTGTCCTTCTATTTCTTTTTTTTCTTCTTCTTTCAGATCCACCTTTTTTGCACTCAAAGGCCCTATGACCTTCTCCACCACACTTGAAACAAGTTCTCTTAAACACCCTTTTATCATCTCTTTGGTAGCCCTCGTTCCTATAACCACCTGCGTAAAAATTTCTTTCAAGAGTCTTCTTCTCTTTCTTCCCTTTTTCAGGGTAACCAACCAATCTACCACCTCTACCTCTCTATAATATTCCACCTCTACCTCTTTGTCTCTATTCTTGTCTTCTATTCAACTTGTCTTCATCCTTTAGGGTACACTGGTAAGCATCTTCCACATTCTTAATCTTGACCACACTGAGATCCTCTTGTATTGAAATCCTTAAACCATTCAGGTATCTTGCAAATATCTCTACTTCATCCTCTTTAAATTGAGATCTGATATCCAACTTGTAGAACTCCTCGGTGTATTATTTCACATTCAAATCCTTTTGGCTCAAATTTTGCAATCTTTGGATCAAGATGACTTGATAATCGGAGGGTAAGAACTTTGATTTCATCTTGTTCACCATCCTATCCCAAGATTTTATCTTCTCTTTACCTCTACTCCTATCATTTTTCAAATGATCCCACCAAAGTGAAGCATGACCTCTTAACTTAGTATAAGCATACTTTACCTTCTTGTCTTCATCAGTACCTTCAAAACTCAAAATACTTGTCCATAGCTGAGAACCAATCCAACAAGTCATCTGCATCCAATTGTCCATCATAATTTGGTGGATTAAAATGTGGTCTTATATTAACCCTAGTATGAGCCCCAATAAACCTTTCTTGTCCTTGATCCACTTCAGGCTGTTCTCAGGATTCTCTTTCAACTTGTTCTTCAATTTCTTCTTCAACATCACTTATTCAATATGTCGACCTCTCCTCTAAGCTGTTTCAACCACTTCCAATCTGGTATAAATTTTTCTCAACATTTCAAAAACATTAGGTTCTACACTTCTTCCACCTCTATCACCTGTCCTATCCATCTCTGATGATTCCTCTGCAACCACGTGTCAGATCCTTATTCTGCTACCCAACGACAAACCAAATAAGTAACCACACACTTAGGAGAAGATATATGTTCATTGAAATTGAAAACCTTCTCTCTAAAACCACCTAATGAAACCAAGCTACAAGGAGCCAAGAAAATAAACTATCCAGCCTTGCAGCAAGAGTTACACAACAAAAACTCAAAGATTTCAAGAAGAAATTACACAAATCTAGAGTATGGAATACACATGCACAACTTTGTATTAATAGGTAAAACAATTACAAAGCTCTACAATAGCAGGCAACATGCACATCTTAAATACCAGGGACTTATTACAAACAAAACTAACTTATTCTTCCTGACCTATGATTGTAAACAACCTTCTTTAAAACCCTAGCTTACTCCCTTCGATCTCTAGCCTTTTTCCCCCAAACAAGGACAAAGATCTAACCTAAACACATGACCACAACCTAACATGTCGACCTTAATATTATATTTCCCAAGAGAAATAAAATGTGTTACCAACTAACTCCATTCGATCTTTGATCAAAGATCTTTAACTAGAAAATAAATCACATAGAGAGATCATACAAACAAGTCCAAAAAACACGTAGCTACATAGGAAAATGAGCCATCAATACTGTCGATCAGGGAAATCCAACCAAAGATCCAAACACTGATTGGTTTAAGAACATGAAGAACACATTCTAAACATAGACAAAGAATCCAGTATAACTTTAGGCATGATACTCCAAATGAGTTGTGATCACAAGACAAGCTTCCTTATTATTTGTAGAACACAAATGTATGACCACAACTTCTAAGGATCTATAGAGCTCGATCGCGATAGAAGCACAACAATCGATGATTAGGAACAAAAAACTTCAAATATTTTTTGTTGATGCAAGATTTCAATGAACCCAAGATGCTCTTGCATCAGACACCTAGGGTTATTTGAAAAGTGAGCCTCTCACTTTTTTTAGATTAAGGAAAACAAAATCAGTTTAAATCTAGCTGAGTAATCCATGAAGACTCCTTAACTGGTATGTTTTTCCACTTAACAAGATATTCCTCATATTGCTTTCCTCTAGTTCTTCAACCAATTCTGGTATCCAAGATATGTTCAACCTCCTCTTCCTCCTCCTCCTCCTCCTTCTTCTTCTTCTTCTTCTTCTTCTTCTTCTTCTTCTTCTTCTTCTTCTTCTTCTTAGGATACTGCAACTCACTCTCTAATCTCACTCTCTGATCCATCACCATCACTGCTATATGATTCATGATATTCATACAAGTCTTCTATGTTGAATATAGTTGATATGTCCATTTCCTTTGGTAACTCAAATTCATAAGTATTCCTTGAAACAAACTTTCTCATAATCCTACAAGGTCCAAACTTATTCATCCTCAACTTACTATAGGTACCAACTAGAAATCTACCTTTTCTGAGGAAAACCATAACTTCATCACCAAATTCAAATTCTTTATGTTTCCTCTTTCTATCAGCTCTCTCCTTATACTTATCATTCATGATTTCCAAATGTTTATTAACTCTATCATGCAAATACTTGATATGATCAATAAAGTATTCTTCTTTAACACTCCTCTTTTCTTCAACACTGTTATCCCTCAATTTTGTTACTCCTTTAGGATGTAAACCATAAACAATCTCAAAAGGTGTCATCCCAGTACTCCTATTCACTAGATTATTATAAGAAAAATCTACTTGTACAAAAACCAAATCCCAATTACCTACCTTCTCACCAACCAAGCATCTTAGTAAATTAGCCAAGCTCCAATTAATAACTTTAGTCTGTCCATCAATCTGTTGGTAAAATATAGAACTAAAATTCAATTCTGTGTTAAGATTCCTCCAATGTGTCCTCCAAAAATATCCAAGAAAATAAGTATCCCTATATGAAACAATGCTCTTAGGTAACCCATGCAATCTGATAAATTTCTTGAAAAACAAATCAGGTATATGTACTACATCCAATATCTTCTTACAGGGAATGAATTGAGCCATCTTTGAAAACCTATCAACCACCACAAACCTATCATTACATCTTTGATTATTTGGAAAACCAAGCACAAAATCCATGCTAATATCCTCTCAAGGATTTTCTAGTACATGTAATGTTGTATACAATATATTATTCTAACTATTACTATTTTCCATTTGATAGATCCTGCACTTTTGAATGATATTCCTAACATCCTTATGAATTTGTGGCCAAAAATACTGCTCCTTGATAACTGCCAATATCTTATCAATCCCAAAGTGTCTTGCTAATCCTCCACAATGTTTCTCCTTAATCAGAATTTCCCTCATTGATCCTCTTGGTATACAAAACTAAACTCCTTTGAACAAAAATCCATCCTGAATGAAATAGTCCAACAAAGAACTCATATTGGTAACCAAAGGTTCTTTACATATTTTCCAACATTCAACAAAATCAAGATCACCCTTATACAAAGTCTTCAATTCATCAAATCCAACACTGCCACCTTCATCTATGTCATAATATTCCTTCTTCTACTCAAAGCATCAATAAATTTATTATACTTACCACTCCTATGCTTCAACACAAATAAGTAACTCTGTAAGAATTCAACCCATCTCATATGTCTCTGATTCAAATTACTCTAACTTTGCAAATACTATAAAGCCTAATGATCAGTATATGACACAAAATCCTTAGGGAATAAGTAATATCTCCACTTCTCCAAAGCTTGAACAATAGCATAAAATTATTGATCATAAAAAAATACTTCCTCCTTGCAATATTCAACTTCAACCGGTCTACCTTCTTGACTTAGTACTACCCCGATTACACTTCCACTAGCATCACAGTCTTCTTGAAATATCATCCTAAAATCTGGTAGTGCTAACATAGGTTGTCCAGTTACCTTTTTCTTCAATAAATCAAATTTTATTTGTGCTCCATGTGTCCATTTGAATTCCTTCTTGTCTCCCCTCATTGTCTCAGTCATAGCATTGCAAACAGAACTAAAATTCCTAATGAAATCCCTATAAAAACTTTCCAAGCCATTAAATGAACTTACCTCACTAACACTCTGAGGTCCAGGCCATTCGATAATTTCTCTAACATTCTCAAGATCCATCTTTATTCCTTCAATAGAAATTACAAATACAAGGTATACAAGCTCATTCTTCATAAAATTACACTTCTTCAAATTTATCTGCAACTTCTCCTCTCTTAATTTATACAATACTTGCATTACATGCAACATGTGTTCCTCTTTCATCTTACTGAAAATCATAATGTCATCCAAATAAACTATGAAAAACTTAACCATAAATTCCTTCAACACTCCATTCATCAACCTCATGAAACTACTTGGTGCATTAGACAAACTAAAAGGCATTACTAACCACTCATACAAACCTTCTTTAGTCTTAAAAGCAATCTTCCATTCATCACCTTCCCTTATTCTGATATGACGACAACCACTCTTCAAATCAATCTTTGAAAAATACTTATCTCCACTCAAGAAATCCTTTATGTCATCCATCCTAGGTAAAGGAAACTGATACTTGATAGTAATCTTGTTTATGTTGACGGGACTTTGTGACCGGTCTCATCAACAGAGGATAAGTTGCCACCGAGTACCGGGGTACTGGCCAACTTTGCCTATAAAGGTTGTCTGGGGAATAAATTCTCCGAGCCTTCAAGCACCAGAGTGTCGGGTCTCGACAGCGTGGGGAGATAAGTTGGGCAAGTGACTATTTTTGTTTGGGGGGATAGCTGGTTTTTGACTTGTCTTCTTTGGGGATTTTGATGATAGGTCAGGGTTTGCTGCAAGCATGTTAAGTTAACCAAATAAATAGAAAAAGATAGAAAAAAGTTAGGAGTTCGTTACTTCTACTTATATTTATGCAGTATACTTCCAAGATCAACCATGCTCTAATGAACTACACTAAATATTGAATGCATACAGAACCAACAATTCATACATATTCAATAGAAAGGGGAAATGAGATCATTGATCTAACAAAACATCAGAGAAAAGGACATTAGAAACATACAACACAAAAGATATTGCTAACTCAGAGATTAGAACATCACAACATCATTGCCAAAAATTGTTCTTCCTTCTTCATTAACAAAGTGTTCTAGCATCACTGGTGTGTACATCAATGGCTCAAAGGGATCATCTAATTACTAAGAACTACTGAGCATTGAGCTCTGCAACTACTGAGAAATGAAATGCTAATAGTATTGGACTGCAAAATCATCAATTTTGCTGACCCTTCAAATGAGGTCAAACTTATTATTTATGCACATAACTTTCCCTAAAACTTAACCTAATCTAACTGTACACTCAACATTAAAATGCAATATCTGGTGGTCGGTTCTACCTGCACCACTTACAATCACCTCAAAAAGTGTAAAGGTCTGACAAGTCAAAGGAAGAAGAAAAGAAGAAAGGATAGAAGAATTGACATCGAGAAGAGTGTCAGAGCAAGAATAGAAGAAATCTGATCCTCCCAGAGTTCAAGGCTACATGCCTCATCAATGAAAAATGTGGTTCACTTTCTTGGATGCACCAGGTAGTTAATGCTGGAGTTACACCTTGGGAAAATCACCTGTTAGAGTCATCCCTCTACCTGACATGCCTTATTGGGATCACCTACTTTCTGACCCCTTTATTAACTATTGGATAATGACCAGTCAGCTTTAGGGAACTTGGACATGGGTCACTGAAAGAATACAAAACTTTGGATCCCAAATTCCAAAGTCCAGGAGCTTATGCTCAAAGAATAATGAATGTTCAAAAATGCACCCTGCTGGTGAGAATCTCTAGAATCCAGAGAACTTGATTGTTCCTTGTATGCCTTGAATGCTTCCAAGAGCTAGGAAACTCCATCCTTATCAATTTCCTTGATGTCGGCTTGGTGGTACTTGGCCGCCTCCATTTGTTCGCCCACATCTGGGGTGTTTCCTTTGAATTTATTGGCTATCTTTGTGGCATCATGGGCCCAGAGCATCATGTGGGATATACATGACATCTTTGCTCCCTCCATTCCTTCTGAGGACTGATATCGTGACTCCATTAGCTCATCAAATTTTCCTACAATATATTCCTCCAAAGTACACATTTCAGTACTAAAGGGAGTGACTCCTGAAACCCTTGTAACGAATGCCTTGTACAAATTTTAAGAATATTTAACCTCCAGAACTTTATCCCTTAGGGCCCCTACCAGTTGCTTGCTTATCTCCAATTTGAGATCAAGTCTGGAGTGCTGGACCTGGATAAAGTCGAAGGACTCTTCCCCAAAAATTCCAACCTAGGTGACAGCTTCCTCTCTGAGACCCATGAGTTCTCCCAACTCACTCATCCATGCCTCATATTGATTGGTCTCTCCTTCATAGAGAGAAATAGTATAATTTACTCGGTGCAAAATGTTATCGGGCGCGTACAGTTCCGGGAGTGTCGCCACTAGGAAATGTCAGACATTTCCTACCTATTCGGCCACCTAGTCATTGACTGCCCACACTTTCCTTTTCATATTCCTCACTGCGTCCATGTCACCCTGTGGGAACATTGCTCCAGATGCGGAAGCTTTCAGAGGGATGGCAGTTATTGGTTGTGCTAGCTCTATCAAAAGCCCAAGGATATTTTCACTATTTTATTTTTCCTCCTTTAGTCTTTGGGCCTGTTTATCATAGCTGGCCTCAATCGCCCGACTAGCTTCTTTCAACAGGTCTAGTTCACCCTGCTTATCCCTCTTCCCTAGAGGTACCTCTATAACAGTGTATTCTGTAGCACTCACCACTTCTTCCTCTTTGTTTGGGGGAGGTGTCACGATGACCATGACTATATCTCCATTCAGACCATTTCTAATGGAATGGAGTGTCCAGGCCTTCGTTGGCTTGGGAGTGCCTTGTGCCTGTGCCATCATCTAAACCAGTGAGAGATGGGATTTTACCGCTGTTGGGGCCTTTCTTTTTTTAGAGTCCACCAACCATTATGGTGGAGGGGTGGCCTTGTTGCTAAAGTTTGATCATGTGTATCCCATCCAGGGTTCTGCTATTCACCACTAGTTTTAGAGTCTCATCAGACTCTTTTTCTTGGTTCCCGAAGTGATCTGCACTGTCCACCTTTGTGGCATCAAAATTCTCTATTTTGGTGCTCTCATCCCTGGGAGTGTCAGTAGAATCAACATGAATATATTCGGGGTCCTTCCCTCCCTCTATTGTTGTTGTTTTTTATCTTCTCTGACATCACCTATTGGGACATCCTCCTCTATTGGCTTATCCTTTGGAGGTGGGGAAGGTGTCTGAACTGGATCTACTTGTAATATCACCAGGATCACTTGGCTGTATGTTGTACTATCCTGGGTGGGCAGAGGTTTCTGGAGCATTGAAACTAAAGTTACAATTGTTCCTGTAGGTCCAGTTCCCCCAGCCAAATTCGATTGTTCATTTTGTACTTGCCTCTTCTCTGTTTTGGTCTCCAAGACTGGGATTTCCTGGCTACTTGTAATATCACCAGGATCACTTGGCTGTATGTCATACTGTCCTGGGTGGGCAGAGGTTTCTGGAGCATTGCAACTAAAGTTACATTTGTTCCTGTAGGTCCGGTTCCCCCAGCTGAATCCGATTGCTCATTTTGTACTTGCCTCTTCTCTATTTTGGTCTCCAAGACTGGGATTTCCTAGACATCTGGGATATCCACCTGTTCTAATTCTTTTTCCCTTTCTTCCTGGACTTCCTGCTTTGCAAAAACTTCCTCTATAATCTCCCCATCAGTGGGGGATCTTTCCTCTTCTTAGGTGGTGATTTCTTCTACCACCTTCCCAATATCCTCTTGTAAATTCACAAGTTCATCCATCCCAAATATATCGCCAAAGTCATCATGCAGAGGGGAGGTCTCCGGGGGATTCTCTAGTTGGTTCTCTGGCTTAGGGGAGTCCAAGGAGATTACCTGAACACCTGGGATGTTGTGTATCTTGAGTTCTACTTCTAGCCCTTGTTGAGGAACATTTCCTTCTTCTTCCTCCTCACTACCAATAGGGGTCCGACATCCAAAATAGCTTCCTGCTCCTCCTTCACTCATGTCCCTATTACCCAGACCATTAATTCTATAAGTGAAGGGGAGCCAAAAGGGAGGGCAGGTTTCACTATAATAACCAAGATACCCAACCAGCTTCTTATAGCCTCCTTCATCTGGTGGGATGCTTCCAGTTGAAGCTGTAATTGTTCTGCGATGGGAACTGTGGATGGGACCTGGGGCGGGGTCCCAAATTTTCTCTTTCCTCTATCTTTTCCCTTACATAGAGGTTCTGACCCCATAAGTGGATCCCTGCAAAGATGGGCCAAATCTTTGCATACTTTTTAGGCACACCTTCTAAAAATATGCATGACTGTGTTCAATTACATCATGGGTGATGTCTTTAATTGTTGGGCCTTCCGGGGTGTCCTAGTCCACTAGAGGGAGAGCCATTTTGTCTACTCCCTATGCCTTTTATTGTGGGTCCTTTGTGGAACTGGTGTCCAAAAATTCCTTAGGAAAATTTCAAAGCTTGAGACGCTTCATCATGCCTTGTCTCATCCTGACAAAATATCTGTTTTGGACTTGAAAGTCATCCTGGCAGTCTTCCCAAAAAACTTCAATGTGAGGCTTGTGGGGGTCCGCTACCCGAGATAGTACCGATGCTATCTTATCTAGCGGATCAAAATACTTCTGGTCCAAGTAAAACTCTATCAGCCCCAAACACCTTAGTTCACCATTGGCCTCTTTCGCTACTGTGAGGCTGCAAGTATAGTTCCCATAGGTTATTGGGAACGGAATGTTAGTGAACTTATTCAATGTGAAGAAGGCATGCAACTCCAAAATTTGTCTGCAGAATTCCAAAAGAATTATCCTATCCCCATAATGTTTGGCTAATAGGTAGGGTTTCTTGGAGAAGCCGGTCACCCAAATATAGGAGTGTTTCTTAAACTAAATATAATAATGGCCATAATTGCTGACCAATGTCATTGCTTCTTTTGAAAGTCGGTATTTGACATCTCGAGTGGGTGTAAGTATATTATAGTAAATGAAAGCATCATTTACTCTGTAAAAACTGGGAAAACTGGCCTCCCATTGGATCTGTGGGAAATAGTCCCACGGAGCGTTCTGGCCATTGCCAGTGCTAAGCTCACCGATAGTGAGTAATCCACTAGTGATGGGGCATTGTTACGCCAGTGCGCACAAGACATAAGAAGTCATGTAAAATTTAAGGGACTGGATGACCCTGACGAGCTGGCTGTCCATGTGATTGGTGATGATTGTTTCCCAATTGAAAGTCTGATTGCCAGAGGTGATACCAAACAAGAAGTAATACATCCATGCTGAGAATTCCCGAGCATGGGGTTCTCCAAAGACTACATAATGTGATGATCCCCATTTGTATACTCTCTTTAAATTCTGTCTGGGGGATCTCCAACTTCATATTTTTGTAATCCTTTATGGGAGTCTTAAGCCAGTTGGTGTTGAGGTATTGCCAGGCCACTTATGGGAGCTTCTCAAATTCATTTAATGCCAGGGTCTGAGAGATAACTGTAGCATTGGAAAACTAGGGGATCCTAGTCCTGAAGAGAATTTTGTGGCATCCAGAGACACCATGAATGTTGGATAACCCGACAAAATAGGAGCGACAAGCATGACATCCCAAACGGCTGTGTTGTAGTGTTCTGCCAGTGTGAAGATGAGCTACGGAGCATGTACTAAGCAGGGGAAGCAGGCGGCCATAAGGATTCTGGAGGCAGCCACATTGAGTGCCATCAGATCTCTGACCTTATGCTATATGAACATTATTTTTACCAGGGCCTACATTTCTGCCCATGCTCCAACACTTGTGTGAGTAACCATTTGAAGCTTGGAATCGACCTTTGATCCCAGAATAGCCTCTCCCTTCAGATATTTCATTGATAGTGGGAGTTTTTCTAAGGCCTTCTCAGCCTTTGTCTTGACAACTACCCTGGTTGAAGCAGTAGTGGGGAGTTTCGGGCTCCCGGGTGGGGAAGATTTTGATGCTTCAGACATGATTAATTATTGATTATTGGCAACTTGCAAGACCAGATGACTGTCAGTATAGATAATATAACAAAATTCTAGATCCTGGAGATTTCACCACCGCTTTGCATCTGTCCTAAAAATGGTGTTAGTTGCATCAAACCCTGAAAATATATATATAATGAAATGACTTAAGAATCTGATCTATGCCCAGGCTTTCGAGGATTTTATCTCTTGTGATGAAATGAAATAAAGACCAAAGGGAAACTTGGGACCCGGAGTCTGAAAAACTATCCGTTATTGATATGACCAGAAATTAGCTATACTGGGCTGACTTGGGAGTGTCACATGGTCATGTAGTAAAGGAAGTAATGACATTAATATTGATAGTTGTCCGAACATGTGAGAGCATGAATGCCACTTGGGTCAGTTTTGAATGTTCGCTTGTGGGAGAATTAAACCCACCATTAAGACTGAGGTAATGGAGGAGAGAGAAAACTACCATGGCTCAAACAGGTGAGGTGTCGAGTTCAAACCAGGCAGACATCAAGTGGGAAAGCTCCAAATTTGGGGTTTTCACGTGTGGAGTGCGAAAAGATCACCACCAAATAGGAAGGAAGGATATACATAACTATACAAGAGCCTACACAAAGGGCCAAAGCACAATGAGGGTCGAGGCCAACCCAAAACAAGCCTATATACAACTATTTACAGACAATTACAAAATTTATAGGGTATGTACAAGCGAGACATTAATTTTACATCTACATAGAGGGTGGGAAACCCTCTGGAAAAGCCGTCCCACCAACGGGAGGCGACAACAAGACCAGAAACCAAAAAAAAAATAGAAACGAGGATAAAACTGAAAGCAAAAACAAGCTCAAACACAAACAAACAAAAACCAGAAAGCACGAGGGAAGAACTAGAAGGGCCTACCTTAAAATGTAGAGAATGCAGGAGAACGAGCATGGGAGGCACTTTGCAACTTACAAGCCTCAAATGACCATGAATACACAATTGATAATCACCATTTAAGCACTATCGAGCATTGAGAGCAATTTGCACTTAATTTTTGTTTAATCGCCTTAATCACTCTGGGTAATTTGTTCATGATAAATGTAACAATCACTGGTGAAACCTATTTATACTCTTAGGGTAAAAAAATATCCCTCTCTCCTTTTGCAAACCCCAAAAAAAGGAAAACCTTTGGAGTCCGGGCCCAAGGATACTATGCAACCGCACCCTCTAGCAAAAGAGGAAATGGTGACAGAGAATCCCGGAGTTCGGAATCCGGCTGGAACAAAGAAGACAAACACTCTAGGATTGGGCCCCAGAGCAAGGAAGACACAAAGAGAACACAACACCGACCCTGTGGAGGCAAAGGCTAGAGAAAACAAAAGAAAATGAAAAAGAAACCAAGGGAGGACAAAATAAAAAAGGGGGACCCAACATTTTGCCTACAAAATGTAGGGACGGGTATGTAGGGCATAACAAATGGTGACTCACTAGGACGAATGCCTTAGCACATTTGAGAACTTTAGAGTCTCTGGTTAGCAAAACTGGAACTTATCTTTACCTGGAGTATCCTTCTTGCAAGGTGTGAGGTGTCTAAGAAAATACGACTCATCAACGATTCAATCCTTTGGTCCTTCATAAGTTGTGAGGTGTGTGCTTTGAAATAAAATCAAGCCAATGATTTCTGGGAGAAGCAGAGAGGAGGCTCTGAATATATTAAACCAAAATCATCACATCTTACACATTCCCCCTGGATACCATAATTCTCTATTCTTCAGATCTTTTCTTTTCTTTTGAAGATGGGAAGGTGGTACTCCTTTCACTGTGAACCTTAAGCTTAGCTAATTTCCACAACGATACTTCTTTCACCTTGTCATCTGATTTAAATTTCTGAATAGGAGAGGAAATTCCAGACCTGGGATATTTTATGATTTTCAGACTTGGTCAATAACCAGTGCATCTGATCTGCCCTCAAGGACCATGCGGTTACTTGCTTCTTAGATTTTATGTTAACCAATGTCAAGACTAACAAGATATGAATCTGATGAAGATCACTCATAACCTTTTATCATACGCACAACATAACTCTGGAGTGCCGACAAATTCCACCGTGCTAGTAATAGATTCCAAACTACCCAAAATGCATAAGGTACCATTCCAGGGACTAGATGTCATGTGAAGCATACCTATCTACAAGAAGAGGGAAACATGCCGGGAACCCAAAAAACAAACGTAAAACAAAAGAAAGAAAAAAAAAAGAGTGAAACAAGGAAAAGGAAGGTGGTCCTGGGGGACGATCACCAACCATTTACAAGGTGAAGGTGCTCCCAAGGAACAATGGGAAATATATTTACAAGAAAGAACTTTACATATAATACAACTTCGGGCAATTTTACCACCCACCTCATTCAAGGTAGTGCTTGAGAAATTGTCCATTGAAATGCAATGGGATCACTTCTCTAGTCATGGTACTAAGGTGATAAGTATTTTCCCCACAATTGTCAGAAATCATATATGGCCCAAGCCAAAGCCTTTGAAACTTGGTGTGCTTTCCTTTCTTCTCCCGGGCCTTATCCCACAGAAGGACCAGGTCTGAGGTCTGAAAGGCCTTAAATTGAGCTCTCTGGTCAAACCATCATTTAACGATCACTTGATGATGTGCAAAGTGTTCTAGCGTCATGTCTCTTTGTTCCTCCATTCTCACCAGATTCAGGATTTGAACCTCCATAATGTTGTCCCAGTTGTTAAATTCCTGCATAAACTGTAAGATCAAGATTTGTAAGTTGATAGGAAATGATGGATTTTGACCATAAACCAAATGAAATGGGGAATTCCCTAGGGCTACTTTTATTCTGATATGATCCGCCCAGAGGGTGAACCTAATCTTTTTTTTCCAGTCCCAGGGGTTTTGTTCTAACAGATGTTTGATCACCTCTAACAAATTTTTATTAGTGGATTCAACAACACCATTACCTTGAGGGTAGTAGTTGTTGGGGAAATTCAAGGTGATCTTCCTCTCATAGGTCCATTCAAGTAACTGTGTCAAAAAAAATGTCGGACCATTGTCACACACTATAGTGAATCACATTCCAAAATGGGTGACTATGTTTTCTTCCAGGAATTTAATAACTACATCTGCCGTGTTGTTTTTGCAAGGAATCACTTTAGACCACTGGGTACAGTAATTGGTAGCAGTCAGAATATATCGGTGGTTGTTAGATGAGTTGGGGTTGATTTCCATGATAAAATCAGACACCCACTAGGCAAAGGGTCAAACTTCAAAGACCAGTTGCAAAGGCATGGATGGATTTTGATCACGATGGGCTATGGTTTGGCAAGTGTGGCACTTCCTTAAGTGAGTGTAGACATCTTTAAAGATGAAGGGCCAATAGTATCCAGCCCAGAGAATCTAGTGGGTAGTGGCAGCAGCTAAGCCATGCCTGGTTCCAAACTTCCCATGAAATTCTTCTATCATTCTAGCAGCTTGGTCTCGATCTATGCACCGGAGGTAAATTCCCTCATAGTTCTTGCGGAAAAGAATTCTATTTTTTTATCATAAATTGTGCGCTTTTTAGCTGGAGGGTGCAAAATTTGTTTGGGGGAAGCCCCTTTGGGCATCTATTGTTGAGAAATAGGTATACCATGGGTCTTGAGTGATAGACTCCACTGTGTAAGTTTGGCATTCAATGCTTGGAGTTACTTCTGCCATTGCTCTACATAGTCCTTGGCCTTAGACTATCTTCATTGGTTGCATTTCTAAATTATATTCTTGGAGGATGGCCATCCATTACCCCTGGTGTTTTCCTAGTTCACTATGCAGCAGTAAAGATTTAAAAATCTAGTCCAGAATGATAGCATGCACTTTTCTCTGGAGAATATAGTGTCAAAATTTCTTCATGGCCCAGACTAGAGAAAAAGCCTTCTTTTCCAAAGATGAATTTCAGACTTCGGCTTTCTTGAAGGGGGAGCTCATGAAAGCAATGGGTCATTCTTCCCCTTCAACTTTCTCAGTTAGGACCACTACTGCAGAATGTGGGGAAGCGAAGAAGTATATGTGAAATGGGAGGGAATAGTCTGGACTTACCAGGAGAGGTGCCTCCACTATGGTTTGCTTGATCTAAACAAATGCTTGCTTTGCTTTGGGGATCCACTCAATCTTTGTATCTTTCTTCATCATGTCATTGAGCGGCTTCACTATCTCGATGAATCCAGTGATGAATCACCGAAAAAAATTTATCTTTCCAAAGAAAGATCTCATTTCTTTCTTGTTGTAGGGCATTTGTAAATTTTGCAGTGCTTCAACTCTCTCAGGGTCAATAGATATCCCCTTCTCACAGACAATATGCCCAAGCAACTTAGCTTTAGTGACCATGAATATATATTTCTTAGGATTGAGGGAAATACCATACCGATGACATCTCTCACAAATTTGGGCGAGGTGGGTGGAGTGATAACCCCTGTCCTGGGAAAATATTGTCAAATCATCTATGTAGATGATTATGCATCTGTTTACTAGACCTGGAATGCAATGTCCATAGCCTTTTGAAATGTTTCCCCTATGTTGATGAGGCCAAAGGGAATTCTCTGATATGCAAACATTCCCCACTTGGTGGTGAATGGTGTTTTATCTCTATCTTCATACTTAACCGTGACCTGGTTATACCCAAAGTACCCATCCAGGAAGGACATCATTTGGGATCCATTAACAATTTGTAATACCTCATCTAGCAAGGGGAGAGGGTGATTGTCCTTCATGGATGCCTTGTTTAAATTGTGAAAATCCACACAAAGGTGGATCCCACCATTCTTCTTTCACATAGTGATGAGGTTGGAAACCCATGTTGTGTGCTAGATAGGAAAGATAATCTGAGCTGATAGCAGTTTATGGACCTCCTGATGTATTATAGGTTCGATCAATGGGTTTACTGGTCTTTTCTTCTGCCGGAAGGGCTTAGCATCTGGTTTCAGTGGGATAGTATGAGTCATGATGGATGTGTCGTAAGTTTTCAGATCCTCATACCCCCACGCAATTATGTCAATGTATTCTCAGAGAATGACGAGAATCTTCTCCTTCTCCTCTGGGGAGTAGGAGGTGCCAACGTGTATAATTTTTTCTTCATCGGCCTGGCTGATGTTGAAATGTTCTAATTTTCCTCCCTTAGAGGAGGATGATATCTTATCTCAGCCCCAGGGGTCTTAATCAAAGATGCCTTAAAGAGCTACCATCCCCTTAAGGATGGTGTTGGTGGGTAAGTCAATAATCTCATCATCTTCTTCAACCTGCCCAGTATCGTCATGATCTCTTTCTTCCACTATCTGATCCTTGAAGATGCCCACATTGGCCATGAAGGCCATAATATGTTGGTCATCTTCAAAAACCTAGGAGTGAGTGATATTGTCTAGGATGGATGGGGTAGGGACCATTTTAACAAAAAACTTCTGGAGTCGGGAGCTAGCCATTGGCTCAAGGGTGTTGCCAGACATGGCAAGGGCATCCAAAACATAGTTACATTTCTGGGGGATAAGTTTGATGCCTAAAGCATCGAAATATTCAATGAGGCTCCATGCCCAGTTGCGGTATGTGGCCAGCCTTTTGTCGTGACAAGTGTATTAGCTCCAGACCTGTTTAATGATCAACTCCAAATCACCCATCGCCTAGAGGTGGGTGATCCCTTTTCTTAGTGTGAACAGGAGTCCAAGGACCAAAGCCTCATACTCTGTGACATTATTCATGTAGTTAAACTACAGCCTGTAAGATGTGAGGAAGCATTTCCCCTGCTGGTTGATCAGTTCCACTCTGGCCCCACAACCTTGTTTAGACCAAGATCTATCAAACTTTAGGGTCGACAGATCATTGTTAGTTCTCTGAGGCTGGGAAGGAAAAGTGGCATTTTGATTTATTTTGGGGGGGTTGGGAGGTGATTCCTCTAAATTTAATGGCACATGGGTGAGGTTTTCCTCTAGAGAAGTCCGTGGTTGAGATTCCTAAACAAGCGGCACCTTAGGTTTATTGTCGGCCTGATTACTGGGTCTAGGCGAATTTGCTTTGTGTTCTTTTTCCCAGAGAGCATTGATATGGTGGGTAGAAGTGGTGATGCAAGGCTCACACTCTAGTTTAGAGTGTTTCTGGTAGTGTACCCGACACCAAGTTCCAGACAAGAAAGTGGTGAGGGTTTCCATGTTACCTCGTGATTTTACCTCATCCCTTAGTTTCTCGTCCAGGTCCTAAATTCTCTGAACAACTATGGGATCTTCGTTGAGAGTGAAATTAAATGTTAGGATCTCTAAGAGTTAGTAAACCCCTAGGGAAGATTTAAAGAATAGGAGATCATTTACTCTCCTGACTTTGGTGAGGGCCTGCTTCATTCTGGGTTCACTCTCTATCCATATTTGGTTCAACTGCCCCTCCCAGGGGAGCCACAAGTGGGAGAAGTTCATGGAGAAATACCCATTAAGGGCCTTAGACCAATTTTGACTCAACAACATCCCATAGGTCTCAGGGATGTCCACCACTTGGATGTCTATTATGCTCGATATCCAAGGGTCTTGGATGAGTTGAATCCAGATGTTTTTCAGGTCACCTACCATTTTTATAGTAGTTTTGTCCAGTTGGACTACTGCGCCTTTGGATGGAGTGGGATAGAGTCCGAGCTTCTGGCATATAGATAAGGGCACAACATTGCCCGAAGGATCAGAATCTACCAATTAGTTGTATAGGTTATTCCCTTGTATGTTCAACCCTAGTAAGAAGGGAGGATCCTTTGTGTTTCCTCGGAAGATAGCCAAGTTGGCGTCGTCGAATGTGATAGCCTTTGGTGGACAACTGACAACTTTTGAGTTTCCCAAGAGCTTCAGAGGGGACTTCCTCTGCTCAAGACAATTTAGAAAAACCTCCATCAAGATCATGGAGGTGGTGGTTCTTTCTAATGCCTTAGTGATGTCAAACCTTCCCCTTGAGTAAATTTGGCTTCCCTTGGTCGGATCCCTTGCTTGGTTAGAGCTAGGTCATTTCAGGGGGAAAGAGTAATCAGTTGTGTTATCCTGGGGAGAGGTATTCTTGGGATGCACTAAAGTATAAAATTCCCCTTTTCCAGCCTAACTCCAAGTGTTGCAGGGAGTCCGTAGGCTGGTGAAAGCATTGGCCTTAAAGGGTGGGATAGATTCATCAAAGAAACCCTATAATTTGGGCTCTTCTTCATCCTCTTCGTCTATCCTAAAGAAGATGGTCTCATAGGTGAAGGCACTGTGAGTAGGCTCTTGTGCAGATGTTTCTAGGGGAGTAGGATTGACAGGTTGTTGTCTGTCTGACTGGGAGCTCATGATGATCTTCTCTAGTGTGGCACAATTCACCTTGGAAAGAGAGTCGATGTCATGCAATCTACACAAGTTAATCAGTGGGTGGAATTCTGCAAGCTATGTAGAATGAGTGGGTCCAAAACCGCCCTGAGTGGTGTTTTGGTTTAGAGGAGGACCTCCGGTGTTTGCATTGTTGTTCCATTGCAGTTGATTGGGTCGAGGCCCATTGTTGTAGTTTCTACCTCTGGAGTCGGTATTTTGTTGTCTAGAGTAAACATTCCCTCTGTGGGTATTGGAGTTGTGAGGTGCAAAAGGCCCCACATTCAACTGTCCCATGTCCATAATCAAGAGGACACCAATCATTGGAGGGATTCAACCTTGGCAGACAATTGGGTATTCACGTCATAGTGTGACAGTTGTTGTGGTGGGTTCCCAGGGAAAGTGACAGTAGCTCTCGAAGTCAAGGACTATAATCCTCCTTCCGCGGGTGACTGGAAGAAAGGTACTCTAAAGGGTTGTGTCAATGGTTATTGCATCTACTATGGCTGGTTCTAGGGAATGAACTCCAGACCCAGTATTTTCTGGGCTTGCAATGGATATACATACCGAGCTTGCTGATCTATTGGCAGTGGTGGGCGCATGGCCATCTTTGGGGCACCCATTGTTGAATTGGGGTTGTATCCCCCAGTGTAAGAAGTTCTACCAGGTATCACATTGAATGGTGTTCTTTGTCCAATCCCGTCGGGAGCTTTGCTCAAACGGTGAGACAACTCCAGGACCAGGTTGTAAACCTTCACCAGAGTATCTCAGTCATTTGTGGCGGTTGTTCTCCAAAGGAGAGTGGAAATAATGGGGTCCAAAGAATTCAGTTATGTATGGATGGTTATGTCTGTGGATGGGATGAAGGGGACCGTGCAGTGCTTCAAGGCACGTTGGAACCGATGGTTGAATGAGGCGAGGGGTTTGTTTGATTCCTTCTTGATAGAGATAAACTATCTATGGGACCATGCTAGGTCCATGTGAATGTGGAAGGCTGCCAGGAAGGCGTCTTCCATATCTTGCCAACTATTGATGGAGTTGGACGGAAAGTTGAGGTACTAGTTTAACTCACTCTGTCCTAAGAACAGAGGGAACATCCAAGTCACAACATCCTGATGTTGTACTTGGTGTTAGTTCATGGCATCCTTATAGGCCTGAAGGTGTTCTTCTATGGTCCTTGGGCCTAGATGCTAATATATGGGGCAGATCTTCTCTAAATGCGGTGAAAGATCGTTGGTAGAACCAGGGAACTACCCCATTGGGGACCTAGTGTTACCAAATTAAGTTGCCATCAGGGCTATTAGATTTTGGCTAGGTTGAGCATTAGTCCTCGGGGTTATCTAAGGAGCTCAGGTATTCTGAGGTGTAGCAAATCCCTAGATAAGGTTGGTTGGTTTCTTGGTTTTTGGGGTCCTTTTCTTTCGAGTAGGAGGCTCAAGTTCAACAAAATTTCTGGGATTCACGGCTGATCGAAGGATTCTTTCAAAATGCAAGGGTGAAAAAGACCCTATCCTACTAAAAGATTGGTTCCTAAAAGTATAGCTTGGGGAACCCTCGGGTGGTGTAAAATCAAAATATTCTGAAGGGGATGAGCTCATGCCCTCCTTCTATTGCCAATTTCTGTTGACGGGACTTTGTGACCAGTCTCATCAAAAGATGATAAGTTGTCACTGGGTACTGGGGTACTAGCCAACTTTTCTTGTAAAGGTTTTTTGGGGAATAAATTCTTTGGGCCTTCAAGCACCTGAGCGTCGGGTCTCTACGGTGCGGGTAGCTAAGTTGCGCAAGTGACTATTTTTGTTCGGGGGATAGCTGGTTTTTGACTCGTCTTCTCTGGGGATTTTGATGATAGGTTGGGGTTTCCTACAAGCATGTTAAGTTAACCAAATAAACAACAAAAGATAGACAAGAGTTAGGAGTTTGTTACTTCTACTTATAGTTATGCAGTATACTTCCAAGATCAACCATGCTCTAATGAGCTACACTAAATACTGAAAGCATACAGAACCATCAGTTCATACATATTCAATCGAAAGGGGAAATGAGATCATTAATCTAACAAAACATCAAAGCAAAGGACATTATGAACATACAACAAAAAAGAGATTGCTAACTCGGAGATAAGAAAATCACAACATCATTGCCAGAAATTTTTCTCCCTTCTTCATTAAAAAAGTGTTCCAACATCACTGGTGTGTACATAAATGGCTCCAAGGGAGCATCTAACTACTAAGAACTACTGAGCATTAAACTCTACAACTACTGATAAAAAAAATGCTAATAGTATTGGACTGCAAAATCATCAATTTCATCGACCCTTCAATTGACGTCGGATATATTATTTATACACATAACTTTCCCTAAAACTTAACCTACTCTAACTATACAATCAACATTAAAATACAATATCTATTGGTCAGTACTACTTGCACCACTTACAATCACCTTGAAAAGTGTAGAGGTCTGACAAGTCAGAGGAAGAAGACAAGAAGAAAGGATGGAAGAATCGGCATCGAGAAGAGTGCCAGAGCAAAAATAGAAGAAACTTGATCCTCCCAGAGTTTGAGGCTACATGCCTCATCAATGTAAAATGTGGCTCACTATCTTCAATGCACCAGGTAGTTAATGTCAGAGTCATCCCTCTACCTAACATGCCTTATCGGGATCACCTAATTTTTGACCCCTTTATTAACTGCTAGATAATGACCATTCGACTCTGGGGAACCTGGACACGGGTCACTGAAAGAATACAAAAATTTGGATCGGGAATTCCGGAGTCTGGGAGCTTATGCTCAAAGAATAATGAATGTTAAAAAATGAACCCTGCTAGTGAGAATCTCTGTAATCCAGAGAAATTTATTATTCCTCGTATGCATTGAATGCTTCCAGGAGATTGGAAAGTCCACCCTCATTAATGTCCTTGATGCCGGCCCAGTGGTACTTGGCTGCATCCATTTGTTCGCCCAGATCTGGGGTGTTTCCTTTGAATTCTGTGGCCATCTTTGTGACATCATGGGCTCGGAGTATCATGCGGGATATACGTGACATCTTTGTTCTGTTCATTCCTTTTGGGGACTGATATCGTGACTCCATTAGGTCATCAAATTTCTCTACAACATATTCCTCTAGAGTACACATTTTAGTACTAAAGGGATCAACTCCCACAACCCTTGTAATTAATGCCTTGTACAAATTTAAAGAATATTCGACCTCTGGAATTTTATCCCTTGGGGCCCCTACCAGTTGCTTACTTATCTCCAATTTGAGATCAAGTCTGGAGTGCTTGACCCAGATAAAGTTGAAGGACTCTTCCCCCAAAATTCTAGCCTCGGTGACAGCTTCCTCTTTGAGACCATGAGTTCTCCCAACTCACTCATCCATGCCTCATATTGATCGGTCTCTCATTCACAGAGAGAAATGGTATTTTTGACTCAGTGCAAAATATTATCAGCCGTGTACAAGCCCAGGAGTGTCGCTACTAGGAAATGTCAAACATTTCCTACCTGTTTGGCCACCCAGTCGCCGACTTCGTGTGGTTTCTTTTTCATATTCCTTAGTTTGTCCATGTCACCCTATGGGAATGGTGCTTTAGATGTGGAAGCTTCTGAAAGAATGGAAATTATTGGTTGTGCTAGCTCTATCAAAATCCTGAGGAGCTTTACACTCTTTTCATTTTCCTCCATTAGTTTTTGGGCATGTTTATCATAGTGGGCCTCAATCACCCGACTAGCTTCTTTTAGTAGTTCTAGTTCACCATGCTTATCCCTCTTCCCAGAGGTACCTCTATAACACTGTATTCTACAGCACTCACCGCTACTTCCTCTTTTTCTAGGGGAGGTGTCGCGATGACCACGACTATATCTCCACCTGAACTAGTTTGAATGGAATGAAGTGTCTGGGCCTTCTTTGGCTTGGGAGCACCTTGTGCCTGTGCTATCATCTCAACTAGGGAGCGACGGGATTTTACCGCTGCTGGGGCCTTTCTCTTTTTAGAGTCCACCAACCATTGTGGTGGCAAGGGCAGCCTTGCTACTAAAGTTTGATCATGTGTATCCCCTCCAGGGTTTTGTTGTTCACCCCCAACATTTAGAGTCTCATCGAACTCTTTTTCCTATTTCCCAGAGTGATCAGCACTGTCCACCTTTGTGGCATCAATATTCTCTATTTCGATGCTCCCATCCTTGGAAGCATTGGTAGAATCAACATGAATATCTTTGGGGTCCTCCCCCTCCCTCTACTGATGTTGTTGTTGTCCTTCTCCGGCATCATCCACCAGGACGTCCTCCTCCATCGGCTTATATTCTAGAGGTGGCGAAGGTGTCCGAAATGGATCTACTTGTAATATCATTGGGATCACCTCACCGAATGTCATATTGTCCTGGGTGGGCAGAGGCATCTAGAGCATGGTGACTTAGGTTACGGTTGTTCCCATAGGTCTACTTCCCGTAGCTGAAGCTGACTACTCATTTTGTACTTGCCTCTTCTCTATTTCGGTCTCCAAGACCAGGATTTCCTGGACATCTGGGATGTCCACCTGTTCTAATTCTTTTTCCTTTTCTTCTCAGACTTCCTGCTCCATGGCATCTTCCTCCAGAATCTCCCCATTAGTGGGGGATCTTTTCTCTTCTTGGGCGGCGATCTCTTCTACTGCCTTCCCGATATCCCCTTGTAAATTCACAAGTTCGTCCATCCCAAATATATCGTCAAAGTCATCATGCAGAGGGGAGGTCTCCAGGGGATTCTCTGGTTGGTTCTCTGGCTCAGGGGAGTCTAAGGAGATTACCTAAACATCTAGGATGTTGGGCATCCCAAGGTCTACTTCCAGCCTTGGTTGAGGAACATTTTTCTTCTTCTTCCTCCTTGTTACCAATGGGGGCCCGACATCCAAAATAGCTGCCCGCTCCTCCTCTGCTCCTGTCCCTATTACCCGAACCATTAATTCTGCAAGTGAAGGGGAGATGCAAGGGGGGTGGGGTCCCAACTTTTCTCTTTCCTCTATCTTTTCCCTGCATAGAGGTTTCGGCCCCAGAAGTGCATCCCTGCAAAGATGGGCCAATTCTTCACATACTTTTCAGACACACCTTCTAAAAATACGCATGACTGCATTCAATTACATCATGGGTGATGTCTTCAATTGTTGGGCCTTCCGAGGTGTCCCAGTCCACCAGAGGGAGAGCCATTTTGTCTACTCCCTATGCCTTTTATTGTGGGTCCTCTATGGAACCGGTGTCTGAAAATTCCTTGGGAAAACTTTGAATCTTGAGGTGCTTCATCATGCCTTGCATCATCCTGACAAAATTTTTGTTTCAGAATTCAAATTTGTCCTGCCAATCTGCCCAAAAATATACAATGTGAGGTTTGTGGGGGTCTGCTACCTAGGGTAGTGCCGATGCTATCTTATCTAGCGAATCAAAATCCTTCTGGTCCAAGTAAAACTCTGTCAACCCCAAACACCTTAGTTCGTCATCGGCCTCTTTCGCCGCTATGAGGCTGCAAGTATAGTTCCTGCAGGTTATTGGGAATGGAATTTTAGTGACCTTCTTTAATGGAATGTTAGTGACCTTCTTTAAGGCATGCAGCTCCAAAAATTTTTTTGCAGTATTCCAAAAGAATTATCCTATCCCCACAATGTTCCGGTAATACGTAGGGTTTCCCGAAGAAGCCGATCACCTGAATATAGGAGTGTTGCTTAAACTAAATATAATAATGGCCATAATTGCTAACCAATGTGATTTCTTCTTTTGATAGGATTGTTGCTTAAACTGAATATAATAATGGCCATAATTACTGACCAATGTCATTATTTCTTTTGAAAGCCAATATCTGGCATCCCGAGTGGGTGTCAGGGTATTGTAGTAAATGAAAGCATCGTTTACTCTGCAAAAACTAGGGAAACTATCCTCCCATTGGATCTATGGGAAATAGTCCCACAGAGCATTCTGGCCCTTGCTAGTCCTGAGCTCGCCGACACTGAGTAATCCCCTAGTGATGGGGTGTTGCTGCGCAAGTTCCCACAAGACATAAGAAGTTATGTAAAAATTTAAGGGACCGGGTGACCCTGACGAGCTGGGCGTCCACATGGTTGGTGATGATTGTTGCCCAATCAAAATTTTGATTGTCGAAGGCAATACCAAATGAGAATTAATACATCGACCATGCCAAGAATTCCTAGGCATGGGGTTCTCAAAAGACTCTGTATAATGTGATGATCCCCATTTGTATACTCTCTTTGAATTCTGTCTGGGGATCTCCAACTTCATCTTTCTGTAATCCTTTCTGGGAGTCTTAAGCCAGTTGGTGTTGAGGTATTTTCAGGCGGCTTGAGGGAGCTTCTCAAATTCATTTAGTGTCAAGTTCTAGGTGATAACTGTAGCATTGGAAAAATGGGGGATCCCTAGTGCTGAAGAGAATGTTGTTGTGTCTAGAGACACCATGGGCGTTGAATAACCTGACAGAATAGGAGCGGAAAGCATGACAGCCCGGACAACTATGTTGTAGTGTTCTACCAATGTGAGGATGAGCTTTGGAGCCTTCTTGAGTAGGGGAAGCAGGTGGGCTTAAGGATTTTGGAGGCGACCACATTGAGTGCCATCAGATCTCTGGCCTTGTGCTGTATGGATATTATTTTTACCAAGGCCTGCATTTCTTCCGATACTTTGACACTTGTGTCAGTAACCAATTAAAGCTTGCAATCGACCTTCAATCCCAGAATAGCTTCTCCCTTCAGATATTTCATTGATAGTGGGAGTTTTAATAAGGCCGCTTGGCCTTTGTCCTAATGGCTGCCCTGGTTCAAGTAGTAGTGGGGATTGTTGGGCTCCCAGGTGGGGAAGATGTTGATGCTTTAGACATGATTGATAAGTGAATTTCGACAACCTGGAAGACTGGACGACCGTCAGTATAGATAATATAACAAAATTTTGGATCCCAAATATTTCACCACCACTTTGCATCTATCCTAAAAATGGTGTTAGTTTGCATCAAACCCTAAAAAGATATATTTAATGAAATGACTTAAGAATCTGGTCTATGCCCGGGCTTCTAGGGATTCTGGCTCATGCGATGAAATGAAATAAAGACCAAAGGTAAACTTGGGACATGGAGTTTGGAAAACTAACCGTTATTGACATGACCAAAAATTAGCCGTACTAGGCTGACCTGGGAGCATCACATGGTCATGTAGTAAAGGGAGTAATGGCATTAACATCGACAGTTATCTTAACACGCGAGTGCATGAATGCCACTTGGGCTGGTTTGAATGCTCATGTGTGGGAGAATTAAACCTGCCATTAAGACTGAGCTGACAAAGGAGAGAGAAAACTGTCATGGCTCAAACAGGTGAGGTGCTGAGTTTGAACCAGGTGGACATCATGCGGGCAAGCTCCAAATTTGGGGTTTTCACGTGTGGAGCACGACAAGCTCACCACCAAAATGGAAGGAAGGATATATAGAACTATACAAGAGCCTACACAGAGGGCCAAAGCACAATGAGGGTCGAGGTGCAACTGACAGGCTGACCCAAAATAAGCCTATATACAACTATTTATAGACAATTACAAAATTTACAGGGTATATACAAGCAAGACATTAATTTTACATCTACACGGAGGGCAGAGAACCATCTGGCAGAGCCATCCCACCAATGGGAGGTGACAATAAGACCAGAATGAAAAGCTAGAAACTAAAAAAAATGGAATCCAGGACAAAACTGAAAGCAAAAACAAGCTCAAACACAAACAAAGAAAAACTAGAAAGCTCAAGGGAAGAACCAGAAGGACCTACCTTAAAAAGCAGAGAATGTGGGAGAACGAGCAGGGGAGGCACTCTGCAACTGACTAGCCTCAAATGACCACAAATGCACAACTGATAATCACCATTTAAGCATTGTCAAGCATCAAGAGCAATTTTCACTTAATCGCCTTAATCGCTCTGGGATCGGTCTGGGTAATTTGTTCACGGTAACTGTAAAAATGACTGGTGAAACTTATTTATTCCCTTAGGGTAAAAAACATATCCCTCTCTCCTTCCGCAAACCCCAAAAAAAGGCAAACCTCCAGACTCTAGGCCCAGGAATTCTATGCAACTGTACCCTCTAGCAAAAGAGGAAATGGTGACAAAGAATCTCAGAGTCTGGAATCCGGCTGGAACAAAGAAGACAAACACTCCAGGACTGGGCCCTGGAGCAAGGAAGACCAAAAGCAAACACAACACTGATCCTGCGGAGGCAAAGGCTAGAGAAAACAAAAGAAAACAAAAAAGAAACCAAGGGAGGACAAAAGAAAAAAGGGGGACCCAAAATTTTGCCTACAAAATGTAGGGACAAGTATGCAAGGCATAACATTTTATCGCTCTAGAATCTGTACACATCCTCCACTATCCATCCTTCTTCGGTGCCAATACTACAAAAACTCCATAAGGACTCAAACTTTCTCTAATTAATCCTTTCTACAACAACTCATGTACTTGTCTATTCAACTCCTCATTTTCTCTTGGTGTCAATCAGTGAGCTACTATATTAGGAAAACTAGCTCCAGGAATTAGATCCATGCAATGATTAATACTCCTAACTGGTGGCAAACCATCAAGTACATTATTTGAAATCACATATGCATACTCATCTAAGATGTTCTTAATCTCCTCACATTATTCACCGCTCAGATCTATATCTGCAGTCTTCTTTAGAACAATAGGAAAATAAACATCCTCGTGTCTCATTCCTTCCAATAATTTCCTTCTATCAACCATGCAAATTCTAGAACTGGTACAAATTTCCCCTTTAAAAGGCTCCTCGAAAGGCATCAATCTCTGTCTCATACCATTAGCCACAAAAGTATATGTATTTCTTCTCCCATAATGTATAGATTGTCTATCATACTACTAAGGTCTACCCAAAAAAACATGACATACATCCATAGGCATTATATCACACAAGACTTCATCATGATATTTACATATTTTCAACTTAACCCAACATTATTCACTTACCAACACCTTTTGATAATCTTTTATCCATGAAATATCATAGGGTTTAGAATGTTTCAATCTCTACAATTATAACTTTTCTACTATTCCCACAAATACCAAATTCTCAAAACTACCGCCATCAACAAAAACTTTACATACTTCACCACCAAAAAGACATGTGGTTTGGAACAACTTCTTTATTTTCCAAGAGTTCTCCATCTTTTTATCATGGTACAAGGTTCTCCTCATGATTAATGTCTCTCGCTTTTCAACTTGATTATGGTTAACCAATTTATAAGATCCCTCTTCTTCCATAAGAGTTGTATTTCTACTACTTTCTTTTCTTCTTTTAGATCCACCTTGTTTGCACTCAAAGGCCCTATGACCTTCTCCACCGCACTTGAAACAAATGCCCTTAAACACCCTTTTATCATCTCTTTGGTAGCCCTCATTCCTATAACCACCTCTATAATAATTCCTTTCAAGATTCTTCTCCTATGTATTCCCTTTGTCAAAGTCACCAATCAATCTAACACCTCTACCTCTCTGGATTCTTCCATCTCTTCCTCTTTGTCTCTGTTCTTGTCTGTATACCAGGATCTAGGTGCTTGTTTCAATCCATATAATGATTTATTCAATTGTAAAACCATTTAATATTCATGGGTCAAAGGAAAACCATCAGGATGCTCAATATAGAATTCCTCTTCCAACTCTCCATTGAAAAATGCAGACTTAACATCCATTTGATATACCTTGAAATTTTTGTAAGTATCATATGAAAGAAACGTCATAACAACTTTAATTCTAGCAACAGGAGAAAAGGTCTCCTCAAAAACAATACCTTCCATCTGTGAGTATCCCTTGCAAACAAGTCTAGCTTTGTTCTGAATCACTTCTCCATCTTTGTTCAATTTGTTTCTTAATACCCATACTGATCATATTTTTGTCCTTAGGTCTGGGAACAAGAATCCATGTCTTATTCTTCTCCATCTGTTCCAAATCTTATTCCATCAATTTAACCCAAGTTGCATCTTTTCATGCTTCATCAACATCCTTAGATTCAATCTTAGAAATGAAAAAAAAATCATTTCTAATTCTTCCCCTACTTTGAGCACCCTAATTCCTATCACTAATAATCTGATTTTCTAAATCATTTAACTTTACATACGTTGGACTCTTCAGATTTTATTTTGTAGCAGACTCTTGTGTTTCCACTTCTTCCTAAATTGCAACTTCTTCATTTTGTTCTATCGAACCATTCTGATTTTGATTATGATTCTGTGCTTCCATAATATGATTGTCTTCATTATCGTTTGTTTCATATCTGAAAGATCTAATTTATTTTTGATAATTTTCATCTACTTTGACATTTGCACTTTCAATTACCTTTTCCAACCTTTTATTATTAAATATGTATGCTTATCTTTTTGTAGAATAACCAAGAAATATTCCTTCATCACATATAGGATCAAATTTTCCTAAGTTTTTATCTCTTCTGATATAACATTTACTTCCAAAAATTCTAAAATATTTCATTTTACGAACATGACCATACCAAAGTTCATAAAGTGTCTTACTAGTCCCATGCTTGATTTGAACTTGGTTCAATGTATAGACTTCAGTGCTAACTGCTTGTCTCTAATAGATATGTGGAACATCTCCTTCAATCATCATAGTTCTACCAGTGTCTAAAATAGTTCTATTTCTTCTCTCTCCTAAGTCATTATTTGTAGGGTCCACGGAATAGACATTTTTCTATTTATTCCACGCTCTTCAGAAAAAGTGTTAAACTCAGTGTAAGTAAATTCACCACCTCTGTTTGATCTCAAACATTTCAACTTCAATCTTGTTTCAGTCTCAACCATTGATTTAAAAAATATTGAATTTGTCAAAGGCTGCATATTTCTCTTTCAAAAATGTAACCCACATAATTCTAGAATAATCATCAATGAATACAATGAAAAACTTGTCCCCATAATAGCTTCGTGTTCTTGCAATACCACATAAGTCAGTATGCACCAAATTTAGAAATCCACTTGAAGAATAATTCTTTCTCTTGAAAGTAGGTTTAGTCAACTCATCCAATTTATATTCCTTACACATTGCATTAGGAGGCTTTAATAGTTTAGGAATATCTCTAAGTCATCCCTTGTGGTGCTTATATTCACAATGTTATCAAAGTTTACATGATAATATCTCTTGCGCCACAACCAATTGCCATCAATCTTAGTAATAAGGCATATACTCTCATAATTGTTCAAATGAAATACATTAACTTTAGTATTTCTTCTTGAGGAAATCTCAATTCCAGACCTTCCAATAACCTTGCAAATTTAATCCTTAAATTGTAAGTTTTAACCTTTATCAACTAGCTTCCCAACACTCAACATATTATATTTCAAACCTTCAAAATACAAAACATCATCAATGTTATTCTTACCATTAAGTGTAATAGAACCTCTATCTATGATCATACAAGGAGCGTCATCACCAAATATGACAACACCACCATCATACCTTTCTGATTTCACAATTTTTTTTTTGTCTTCAGTCAAGTGCTATGAACAACCACTCTCAATAAACCATTCATTATTTTTATCCGCATGCAAAATTAAAGCTTTTTCTTCCTTCAAGAAACAAGGATTTTCATATTTGATAGCAATAAACACAATCTCATCTTCACTCTTTTTGGATTCATCATATATTAAACCTTCATCAATAGCATCATAACACTTCTTCTAATATTTATACTTGAATTTCTTAGGTTTGTACTTAGGTTCTTTATCCGTACATCTTAGAGCTATATGACCAATCTTATTGCATGCAAAACATTTCAAAGATAACTTTCCTTGATACTTACTAGATACCTTAGGTAGTCTCTTTGCAATTAGGGCCTTAAGCTCATCAATCTCCCTTTCTTCTTCTTCAATTTCTTCCAATTCCTTAGCAAATCTAGATACATAATTAGATGAACTTTCTCCAAATTAGTATCTTTTCTTATCCTTAGAAATAGTAGCTTTAAATGATTCAACTTTAGGAAGAGTGTCTCCAAATTCTCTCATTTCAAAAGCATATAAATTATCAATCAAAGAATCTCTTGCCATAGGTACCATGGTTTCGATTTCTTCAATAGCAAAAACATTGTGATTATAAGCAGGAGGAAAGGATCTTAGGATTTTAGAAATAATTTCATTCTCATCAGAGGTTCCACTAGTGCATCTGAGTGCATAAATAGTTCGATGATCTTATTCACATAGGAAATAGTGTTATAATCTTCTCTCATCTCCAATGCTTCATGTTTTCCTTTCCAAATTTGCAACTTGGCTTGTTTCATATATACATCTCCTTCATATAATCTCCCTAATTTTATCCATATCTGATGTGAAATCTCTAATCCCATAAAATTTGTATATTTTTCCACTGATAAGGTTCTCAAAAGCGTACTTTTCTCTCACATTATACTCAAATTGCTTCTTCTCTTCAGGAGTAATAGTAGAAAGATTTGCAGGAGGAGTGTAGGAATTCTTTGCGATATCCTAATGTTCTTCACTAATAAATATTAGGTGTGTAATCATATGTTTCTTCCATATATCATAATTAGTACAATCAAATCTCAGACTTTCCTTCTTAAAAGTTGTCATCCCAGATCGCCTCAAATGATCAAGCTTTCAAAAGAGGATACTAGCTCTGCTACCAATTGTTAAAATTAAAGAAACACACACAACTAAAGGGGGGAGGGGGGGTGAATGAATTGTGTCACAAAACTCCAAATCTTTAACTAAATTATAAACTTAATCTTAGATCTTAATGATAAGCATGAATGCAAGAGCATAACATAGGAATCGACACATAACACCAAGCTTTTTGACATGGAAACCTAGTTAAGGGAAAAACCATGATGGAGATCAAACCAAAAAGATAAATGTACTATGTTAGAAGCACTTTACCCTGTTAGGAGTATTAGAAATGATAATGCACATGCATTCATCCACACTACCTAGATTTTACTGCTCAAATACAACAAGGGCTTCAGCTGAAAGGAAGGTTCACTGCCTTGGAAAAATAACATGCTAGATGAAAAATCATCAATTATGATCACATAATCCAACACGGTTCAGAAACACAAATAGGACATGATCTATAAACATCACCGAGCAACATGAAATGCCACGACACCAACATGAACAACTCTGTCTCATAATTCATACTCATCTCCACATTGTTTATCAAGAACAATAAACAAAAACCATTGAAATAAAATAAAAATATC
The DNA here is from genome assembly GCA_018584345.1 of Thuja plicata. Classification (NCBI taxonomy): domain Eukaryota; kingdom Viridiplantae; phylum Streptophyta; class Pinopsida; order Cupressales; family Cupressaceae; genus Thuja; species Thuja plicata. The sequence goes on from MU227026.1 coordinate 6,304,453, forward strand.
TTTCCAACATCCAAATCATGAACCACTCAAGATGTGGACACACATCCATGTCCTAAACTCACCACTAGGTTAGCAACTAGGAATATTGGATAACCAATCCACATCGATCCAATAACTGAAACACTATGAATGGTCTGAACAACCAAAATACTAGTCTCTGATAAATCCTTCATAGCTCACCCAAATCACTATGAGAACATCTATAAGTTGACATAGATCAACTATAGACATCAATGAAACTATATGTACCTTCGCAATATTTGATATTCAATATAGTAGTCATACCAAAGTAATCTTCTCACTGAACATCTCAAGAACACACTGTCATCAACAGTTGGAATATATTTACATAAATGACAAAATATTAATATTAACAAATATATGCACAATATTCAATAATCTCTCAAAAATTACCAACAATCTCTCAACAATTACCAATATAACATTCACTATAGTTTAACACAATATCATTATACAGGGGATGTTTCAGTTCTTAGTTTGTGTGTTGTGAATCGAGATGAGACATCCACATGTGAAGGGGTGCATGAGAACAATATCATTTCACCCACTCGTAAACATGTTCCTCAATATGTCGATGGTGGTCCAAAAGACATAGATGAAAAGGCAATGTGGAAGGAAGCAAGTACAATGGTGAAGATATTGTCTGATAAAATATGCCGACACTTGAACAATGCTAGTCGTTTGCATCTTATGTGGAGAGATTCTAGATTGACCTTGACTAGTGCAATGCATTAACCTTACTATAATTATTCTCTTGCAATCCTGGTTTAGCGCAACTAGGCACCGTGGTTGGGTGTGATGACAACATGGACAAAGTAGAAATTAGGACAAGTCAAATGAAATTCCTCTGTTGGACCAGTTTGTGTTATCTTTTGATAATGAAAAGAGGAAGGGGAGGATGATAACGTCTAAAGTAGATGAAGCATATGTATGTGTAGATGTATATATTGCATCCTACATAGGTTAGTAGTGACAACCAACAATGAGGTGTTTTTCAAAATCGAGTGAAAAATGTTTGTTTTGATGCTTTATGTATTTCTATTGACCAAATTTGTCTTGATATTATCGTCTCTTTGTTTAACCAGCACCAACATCTACAGAAAGAAGTCCTCGTAGGAGATTTTATTTTGATAGTTGTATTTATGGATAAGGTTTTCATAGTTTCTAAGAATAACGTATCAATGTTATTATTATTTTATACTTTGAATCCTCTTAGATAGATGTCCGCCACTAGAAATCACAAAAGAAACTACTATGTTGACCAGGTTGATAATATGCAGCTAGCAAAGGCAACTTGTGCAACATTGATTATGCATGTATGCATATAGATTTGCTATGTCTTGTATTATGTTGTATTGTTCAACTTTTAGGCCCTTATTTTATTTTATAGAAATATTGCATTTGTGCACCCATAGTTTTTCATATTGTTGGTGATTTGATTTCCTCTATGAAAATCTTTAGTTGTCACATATTTGATATTGATGTCAAGTGGTGAATGTGTTATTCAGAACTTTTATTTTTTCATAGAATTATATAGTGAGACTTTTGAATAACAAGTAGTTCAAAGGAGTTTGTAGTGGTTGTCTCTGATAGACATGTATTAAATATGAACTTGAAGTGGACTGACATTAATGCAATAATAGTTTTGAGGCTCTATAGTTTACGTAATTTGATTTGATGTCTTATTAATACCATGGTTGATGCTATACATTACTTTTTGAAGGATTAATAGTTATTAAGATACTTTTCTTACAATAGCGTTAAGTTCAGTTGAGGTTTTTTATGCAGTTAAATTTGTCAGGGTTCACAATCAAGGGATTCTATTTCAAGTTTTTGCATTGTGTCGAGTTTATGTCAGGAATGGAAAAGGTTAAGAGAGGAGCATTTTTTTTGTTTCAAGCAGTGTGGTTTTAAGAAATAATGTTCTTTAACATTATCATGTTCTTAGAGTTTATATGTAATGGTTGAAATATACTCTGAGTGTGTGGGTACATTGCACGTGGTTTCAAGTTATTAATTGTTGTAACAAAATGCTTTGCCAGAAATTGAACACTATGTAGTTGTTTTGGTGTCATACTTATAACTATTGGTATGAATCAATTGGGGATAGATGATAAAAGATAAATCTTGGGTGGAGGCATTCACAAACTTGATGGAATTTAAAAAAAAAACATTTCAATTTCTCTGCAAAATTCAAGAATGAATTGATTTGCCTAGATGTTTATATATGTAGACTTGATGCTATGAAGTTTTTAGAGAAAAAATAAGTTTGTGAGGGTTTCAATGATTGATTTATTGACAGAATTAAATGGCTTGTTGTGCAGGATTGTTCATTTATATAAATTGATCGCTTGCATTCATTGAATACACATAAGAAATTTGTTCAAAATGTTACTGTCGTGATGGAGTGAAATAATGTTATGAAGAGAAATGGGGAAACCCTATGTACCTTAATTCTTATCTTTTAAAATGATATGCACGAGCAGGTGCTCACAAGGTTTGTGCCCCAAACTAAGGCCCACAGAGGGTTTGATCAGTGAGACCTTGTAAATGTGATTAGTGATATTTTTTCCACTAAGGCTTGCTTGTAACCAAAGAGGTTTTTGTGAGTGAGACCCAATACAAAATACATTTCATATTTTTTTCACCCTTTAATGGTTTTACACTTAAACAATTGTGTTGTTTGTTATACAAGCATGACTTACCTTTTTTATATTTGTAAGTGTTGGCATCACTGGTATAATGGTCCTATCTTATATGTTTCATTTGTTTAAAGGCATAGTGATTATTCATAGACATTTCAATTGTATGAAGGAATAATATTTATGTGTTTATCATTCAATATATATTTTTAGCGACACAACAATATATAATGACCAGGTCTTGCATAACTTAGTCAAATTCATCTAATATGGGAACAAACAAAATACATTATTTTTCATTGGTTTGTACATTGTCTTGATTAAAGCCAACCCATAGTTTATAGTGTCTATCCTTGTTAAAGCTAGTCCATTTTCCAACTCTTCTTCAAGTACACAAAGGCACATAGGACAAGATATTAGGAACCAAACAAGAAATATTTATGAAGGGATATAAGAGATGCACAAGCACCCACTCATGGCTTGGGTGAAGCACATAAAAAAATTGCACTACTATAAGCCTAAATGTGAAATATATCAAGAGTTTAATATGTTGTTTTGGCATATTTGGCAAGGTGGTTGTTGGAATACTTTAGAAACTTATGGGGGAAGGGGGGAATCCATGCACAATAAAATTTGACTAATTTTATTGTAACAGTATTCAAAATAATTTAGAAATAATTTCATTCTCATCCACGGTTCCACCAATGCATCTGATTGCACAAACAGTTCGATGATCTTATTCACATAGGAAATAATGTTATAATCTTCTCTCATCTCCAATGCTTCATATTTTCCTTTCAAAATTTGCAACTTAGCTTGTTTCACATATACATATCCTTCATATAATCTCCCTAATTTTATCCATATCTGATGTGAAATCTCTAATCCCATAAAATTTGTATATTTTGCCACTGATAAGGTGCTAAAAAAGCATACTTTTCTCTCACATTATACTCAAATTGCTTCTTCTCTTCAGGAGTCATAGTATAAAGATTTGTAGGAGGAGTGTAGGAATTCTTTGTGATATCCCAATGTTCTTCACTAATAAATATTAGGTGTGTAATCATATGTTTCTTTCATATATCATAATTAGTACCATCAAATCTCAAACTTTCCTTCTTAAAAGCTATCATCCCAGATCTCCTCAAATGATCAAGCTTTCAAAAGAGGACACTAGCTCTGCTACCAATTGTTAAAATTAAAGAAACACACACAACTGAGGGGAGGGGGTGAATCAATTGTGTCACAAAACTCCAAATCTTTAACCAAATTATAAACTTAATCTTAGATCTGAATGCAAGAGCATAACATAGTAATCAACACATAACACCAAGCTTTTTGACATGGAAACCTAGTTAAGGGAAAAACCATGATGGGGATCAAACCAAAAAGATAAATGTACTCTATTAGAAGCACTTTACCCTGCTAGGAGTATTAGAAATGATAATGCACATGCATTCATCCACACTACCTAGATTTCACTGCTCAAATACAACAAGGGCTTCAACCCAAAGGAAGACTCACTGCCTTGGAAAAATAACACGCTAGATGAAAAATCATCAATTATGATCACATAATCCACCACAGTTCAGAGAAATGAATAGGACATGATCTATAAACATCACCAAGAAAAATGAAATACCACGACATCAACATGAACAACTCTGTCTCATAATTCATACTCATCTCTACACTATTTATCAAGAACAATAAACAAAAACCATTGAAATAAAATAAAAATAGCTTTCCAACATCCAAATCATGAACCACTCAAGATGTGGACACACATCCATGTCCTAAGCTCACCACTAGGTTAGCAACTAGGAATATTGGATAACCAATCCACATCGATCCAATAACTGAAACACTGTCACTGGTCTGAACAACCAAAATACTAGTATCTGATAAATCCTTCATAGCTCACCCAAATCACTATGAGAACATCTATAAGTTGACATAGATCAACTATAGACATCAATGAAACTATCTATACCTTTGCAATATCTGATATTCAATATAGTAGTCATACCAAAGTAATCTTCTCACTGAACATTTCAGGAACACACTCTCATCAACAGTTGGAATATATTTACATAAATGACAAAATATTAATATTAACAAATATATGCACAATATTCAATAATCTCTCAAAAATTACCAACAATCTCTCAACAATTACCAATATGACCTTCACTATAGTCTAACACAATATCATTATATAGGGGATGTTTTAGTTCTTAGTTTGTGTGTTGTGAATCTAGATGAGACGTCCACATGTGAAAAGGGTGCACGAGAACGCTATCATTGCACCCACTCCTAAATATGTTCCTCAATATGTTGATGGTGGTCCAAAAAACACAGATGAAAAGGAAATGTGGAAGGAAGCAAGTACAATGGTGAAGATATTGTCTGATAAAATTTGTCGACACTTGAACAATGCTAGTCATATGCATCTTATGTGGATAGATTCTAGATTGACCTTGACTAGTGCAATGCATTAACCTTACTAGAATTATTCTCTTGCAATCCTGGTTTAGCGCCACTAGGCACCGTGGTTAGGTGTGATGACAACATGGACAAAGTAGCAATTAGGACAAGTCCAATGAAATTCCTCTGTTGGACCAGTTTGTGTTATCATTTGATAATGAAAGGAGGAAGGGGATGATGATAATGTCTAAAGAAGATGAAGCATATGTATGTGTAGATGTATATATTGCATCCTACATAGGTTAGTAGTGACAACCAACAATGAGGTGTTTTTCAAAATCCAATGAAAAATGTTTGTTTTGATGCTTTATGTGTTTCTATTTGTAATATATAAAATAGGGCTAATGTTTTAGGAATATGTAAGGTGTTGAAAGAGGATAAGGTGATTTGATTGTTAATTGTTGTTTGATTTGATTAAAGTGTGTTGAATTCGTTAACCCTACTTTATACTTACTTGAATTTAAGTGATTGTGTATTGCAATTGTGATTAGGGAGAAGATAAGATGTTCCCCTTTTATTCCCAAATGCACAAATGGAAGATCCAAGTTGATCAACCCAAAAGAAGGGTTAATGCACAAATGAATCAACTATTTGGAAAGGAGAATAACAAGAAGGGAATCTTAAATTCTGTTAATTATATGTATAGATATGATATATGACAGTAATTGAAGAAATAGGAGAAATGTACTAACCTTAAAGAATTGCAGATCAAAGAATGCTATTTTCTGAGGTCTATAGACTATTTCTGGAAAAATTGATAGTTGATCCCAAACCAAAACGCAGAGAGAAACAAAACCCAAAAATATTTTTCCATTCTGATGTCATCTTATAAAAAAGGTTGACCTTGACCCACAAATGTCAACCTGACCTAATAATGTCAACCCTGACCTACACAGGCCCGACAGAGAATTTGTTCATGCCGTCTGAAAGAATGCCAAAAAGGGTATCCAGATTTGGTCTCAAATCTGTTGTTTAGAACCTGTACCTGCAAGAAAAAAATGATTATTTGTTGTGGGGGAGGGGTTTGCCTTGGTCAAACCCCGGTTTTGGAATTAAACTCAAATATATGTAATTGAAATTGCAGAAATAGACAAAGTAAATGCTTAAATTCACCTTGCTTGTAAAAGTCCTTGAGGCAGATTCGAATCCTTGGATCCACAAGTATGCTTCAAAATGTGGAATGTAGAAATGTAGGACGTCTTCAATATTTTTATTGTAGATCTCCAACACCAAGTCTTGAATGGGTTCTTGAATTTGGAATAGGCTTGGAAGAAGGTGGATGGAGAGATCACCAAAAGGGCACTATGTAGCTTGAATCCTTCAATGGCCTCCAATGGATCTCCTTTATGAAAATGGATGCTTGAGTGGATGAATGCTTTCTTGAAATCTTACTCCTTAGCTTGCTTCAATCACCCTTGAAGATAGTTTGAGAATGCTTGATCATGATTAGAAGACTTAGCTTGCTTGATGATGATTATTGTTAGAGAAAATGAGAGGAGAAGGCTCCCTTTTATATGAAACTAGGGCACAATATTCTAAGGAGGCCGACATAGGAGAATTAAATTTATAATAAATCCTTTACCCCTAGGAGAGGACCTATATTAAATATAATTTAGGAATCGACACTTCGTAACCCGAAACAGCTGACCCGGAAGCGGGAAAATACTTTTTGCAAAGACCGACATCCAAAACTGTGAGACCCCGGGATCTGAACCCTGGGTTAAGGTCGAGGTTGACCTTGACCTAGGTCAGGGTTAAGGTCAACCCTAAACTAGGTCAGGGTTGAGGTTGACATAGACCTAAAAGGTCGACCCTGACCCTGAAGCCCAGAATCACCAGTCTGTAGTTCAGAATGCAGAAATCAGGCTAAACAGAAGTGGAAAGAAGGATAGAACAGGAGGGAAGCCATGTCAAGATCAGGAACCCTTTCAAGGCGCTTTTCATGACCCAAAACCACTCACTCAGAAGGCTAAACAAGTCTAAAATGGAAGTTCTTCCATTTTCCTACTATACACTATTGACCAAATTTGTCTTGATATTATCGTCTCATTGTTCAACCAACACCAGCATCCACAGAAAGAAGTCCTCGTAGGTGATTTTCTTTTAATAGTTGTATTTGTGGACAAGGTTTGCATGGTTTCTAAGAATAACATATCAATGTTATTATTATTTTATACTTTGAATCCTCTTAGATAAATGTCCACCACTAGAACTCTCAAAAGAAACTACTATGTTGACCAGGTTGATAATATGCAGCCATAAAAGGCAATTTGTGCAACATTGATTATGCATCTATGCATATAGATTTTCTATGATCTTGTATTATGTTGTATTGTTCAACTTTTAGGCTCTTATTTTATTTTATCAAAATATTGCATTTGTTCACCCATAGTTTTTCATATTGTTGGTGACAATGCACATGCACTCCACAATCCCTTGTGATTTGATTTCCTCTATGAAAATATTTAGTTGGCACATATTTGATATTGATGTCAAGTGGTGAATGTGTTAGTCAAAACTTTTATGTTTTCATAGAATTATATAATGAGACTTTCAAATAACAAGTAGTTCAAAGGATTTTGTAGTGGTTGTCTCCGATAGACATGTCCTCACATGTATTAAATATGTACTTGAAGTGGACTGACATTAATGCAATAATAGTTGTGAGGTTCTATAGTTTACGTAATTTGATTTGATGTCTTATTAATACCATGGTTGATTCTATACATTACTTTTTGAAGGATTAATAGTTATTAAGATACTTTTCTTACAATAGTGTTAAGTTCAATTGAGGGTTTTTATGCAGTTAAATCTATCAGGGTTCGCAATCAAGGGATTCTGTTTCAAGTTTTTGCATTGTGTCGAGTTTATGTCAGGAATGGACAAGGTTAAGAGAGGAGCATTTTTTTGTTTCAAGTGGCATGGTTTTAAGAAATAATGTTCATCAACATTATCATGTTCTTCATGTTTATATGTAATTTTTGAAATATACTTTGAATGCATGGGTACATTGCACATGGTTTCAAGTTATTAATTGTTGCAACAAAATGCTTTGCCAGAAATTGAACACTATGTAGTTGTTTTGGTGTCATAATTATAACTATTGGTACAAATCAATTAGGGATAGATGATAAAAGATAAATCTTGGGTGGAGGTATTCACAAATTTGATGGAATTTAAAAAAAAAAAAACATTTCATTTTCTCTGCAAAATTCAAGAATGAATTGATTTTCTCAGATGTTTATATATGTAGACTTGATGCTATAAAGTTTTTACAGAAAATAATAAGTTTGTGAGGGTTTCAATGATTGATTTATTGATAGAATTAAATGGCTTGTTGTGCAGGATTATTCATTTATAGAAATTGATCGCTTGCATTCATTGAATACACATAAGAAAGTTGTTGAAAATGTTACTTTCGTACCTTAATTCTTATCTTTTAAAATGGTATGCATGAGTTGGTGTTCACAAGGTTTTTTGCCCCAAACTAAGGCCCATAGAGGGTTTGATCAGTGAGACCTTGTAAATGTGATTAGTGATATTTTTTCCACTAAGACATGCTTGTAACCAAAGAGGTTTTGGTGAGTGTGTAATACCCACCTCTGAGTTTTCTTTTCAGTTTCGGTTGCCGAACTCTTTTAGGCCTTTTTATGTATGTGTGGTTTATTTCAGATGGTTTAGAGGATATTTATGTATCACGTTTCAGTATGTTATTGATTCATTGCTTAGAATGTTATATCTCCTGTTTGCATATGATTTAT
>MU227026.1:6330203-6348580 GCA_018584345.1 Thuja plicata
TCATAAATTTGGTCGCGAGATAAATGACCGGAAATAAACTACCACTGATCACGTGACCAAATTTGGTCATTTATCTACAATTTGTGGTAGTTTATTTGGTCATATATTGCTATTTTTGTACTAGTGTTGAATGCACCTCCTGTAGGTCTAAAACCATCATTAAAATACCATGACCTATTCTTTCTGCGTCTCCATCTATCCCCAGTACTCTGCAAAGGGCATAAGCATTGTACTTGATATAAAAATGTAGGTCCTTATAATAATATGGATATGGTTCAGCCTTAGGACCTAAATGATCCCTCAATTATTTTGGCATATGCTTCTGCAACAAGCTCCTAGCAATTCCTGGTTTGGCACTATACCTCTTTTCTTGCCTTTTCATGTCAATCTTGGTAGCCATGGAACTAAATAAGCCAAAGGCTTGCATAAAAGAATTTATGTTCAGAATTAACAAGGTAGTGCCATCATCCCTTTTGATGGTCTTTGTAAGGGCATCATAATGATTTGCTAGGTCATGAAATAGGTCAACATCTAGAAACACATCAGGAACTAATAACCTACCCATACCACATGTCCAAGGGTTTGAAATAGGGATAGGCTTATCAGAATTTTTATAAAAATATGTAAAAAGAGAGTAACCTATTGTGCCCAGGGTTGCAGCATCCCTGATGTCCTTGAAATCATCCTTGAATACACCTGCATCAATCTTCCTATTTTGTGTTGAACCTGGAAAAAGCTGAAGAAATTCATCAGAGTAGCTAGGTTTTCCTTTTTGTTCTTCTCCACTGCCTCCACTTGTTGAAGCAACGCTCACAGCCCTACTCATCTTTGCAAGCACCTTGAATTTCTTTCCTTCAACCGATATTGGAACAAATCTAATCTCCAATATCAGTTGTTTTCTCTGAGCACAATCCTCTATAAATTTTAAAATATCTCTGCTTACTTTGGATACACAGCAACTGCTCAAAATATCACCTTTCACTGAAAACAATTAACCTGGCTCTGAAAACTTGAAAGCACGGTGAACAAGAATGAATGCACTATCATCTGTTTATAGCCATATGATTCAGAGTACATAGCTTATAATTTGGAAACGTCATTTCTGCCATTAAGTTGCCATGTCGTGAGCTTTGAAAAACCTAGCCATAGTTGCACGAAGTTGACAGGAAATCAAATTTTTCAAATATGAATCCTTGGCGCAATCATAAAATGTTTAAGACAGCTGACATGTCATCTTTTAATTCATTATTTGTCATACATCTCAGCTACCTTTTGTGCACAGTAATCAAAATTCAAGTATTTGATTGGCCGCCGAGTGATTCATACTGTCATGTCAACCACTTGCCGCCGCTTTTTAGATCTCGTAATCAGGAGACCACGCGACAGAAGGAAGTCTCTTTGTCGCGATCCCTTGCTCTTAACTATGGTTCCATTCTCAGACTTGGTGACAATGTACTTTCTTTACCTTGGCTAACTCAAGTCATCTAGTGATCAGGCGACAATACTGAAATCAAAGTCGCATGGAGTTAGCCCTAACTCATCATTCTTTCCCAGACTTGGTGACTAGCCGTTACTATTAACCTCCATAGTTATTGCTTTGTCGCTGGATGCTCACTTTTCATTTCAAGACCACACGACAACCTTTAGTCGCCCAGTCGGGAGATAAATTTAACTTGACCTCAACATTAAAAAGTACCCTTTCTCTATTTATAACGACTTTGCGACATACCCTAATCGTCAAGTCGGGAGGACTTTTTCCCTGGGACACTTTTTTCTCCAGATATCATGACCACCGTCAGATCTTTTCATTCCTTCATCTAATGGCTGGCGTGTAATCGCTTAATATTTTTACATACCCTAAAGTCATTCAGAGACTTCGCGACCGAAGGTAACATACCTTAGTCTGGTAATCGCTCAATCCATTTTTCTCTTCTGGCGACCTCCCGACAATCCTCTTACATCATGACAGATGTCAACTGCTCATTGGTTTTACTTGTTACATACTGGAGAGCTGAGTCATCGATCCTTTCTGGCGACATCCCGACTGAGTAATGTCGTAAACATCAAATGGTTAGTCGCATAGTCTGAGCTGTTAACCCTTAACCGCCATTTGATCTCGAGACCACGTGACTGAAGCAAAACTTAACCGCGAACCTTGGGCTGATCTGGCGACAACGCGACATGAAGTGAATCATGAAGTCTGAGAACATTTGTCATAACTACTGATTTCTCTTGCGATCACCCGACCAACAGTGGGTCCCATTTTCATAAATCTTATAACAAGGATATCCCGCAACTACCCGACTAATAAGATATCGCTAAGTCTTGAGAAGCTGAAGGAATATCCTGTTTCGTAACGAGACTATGCGACATAAAGGAAAAGCAAAGTCGGGAGAGCATTTGGAATATTCGTCCTAGGGTAACGCAATGAGGTGACCTAACTTTAAGCACATGTCTTAAGTGATTTGAAAAAGTAACGCTGAAACATAAGACATGTCGTAGGATTTTAATGCATTGTGTAATACTTGGATACTTAGGGTTTTCAGGGTTTTAGCAATCTTTGGCAAGGTTTAAGCATGAAAACCCTGAAAATTTACAGAGGGCAAGACGAGGAACAAGGTGAAGCAGCAAAAACATGAAATACAACCAACACAAATCATGAACCACTCGAGATTAGGACACACATCCATGTCCTTAACTAACCACTAGGCTAGCAACTAGGACTATTTCATAACCAATCAACACCGATCCAATAGCTGAAACATTGTCACTATCTCGAAAACAAAAATACTAGTCTCTGATAAATCCTTCATAGCTCACCCAAAACATTATACGAACCTTTATAAGTTGACAAAGATCAGTTCTAGAAACATCAATGAAACCATCTGTACCTTTGCAACATCTAATATACAATATAGTCATACCAAAGTAATCTTCTCACTGAAAATCTTAGGAACACACTATCATCAACAGTAAGAATATGTTTACATAAATGAAAAATATTAATGTCAACACATATATACAAAATATTCAATAATCTCTAAAAAATCACCAGCAATCTCTCAACAAGTACCAATAAGACCTTCACTGTAGTCTAACATAATAGCATTATACAAGGGATGTTTCATTTCTCAGTTTGTGTGTTGTGAATCTAGATGATACGTCCACATGTGAAAGGGTGCACGAGAACACTATCATTGCACCCAGTCCTATACATGTTCCTCTATATGTCACTGGTGGTCTAGAAGACATGGAAAAAAGGCAACATGGAAGGAAGCAAGTACAATGACGAAGATATTGTTTGATAAAATATGCTGACACTTGAAAAATGCTAGTTGTATGCATTTTATGTGGAGAGGTTCTAGGTTGACCTTGACTAGTGCAATGCATTAACCTTCAATTTCAATGAATACATCGACCCAATAGATATTATTACTATTCTCTTGCAACCTACTTCAATGCCACTAGGCACTGTGGTCGGGTGTGATGACAACATTGACAAAGTAGAAATTAGGACAAGTCCAATGAAGGTCCTCCGTCTGACCAGTTTGTGTTATCTCTTGATAATGAAAGGAGGAAAGGGAGGACGATAATGTATGAAGAAGATGAAGCGAATGTCTATGTGGATGTATATATTGCATCCTACATATGTTAGTGGTGACAACCAATAATGAGGTGTTTTTCAACATCCAGTGAAAAATGTGTGGTTTGATGCTTTATGTATTTCTATTGACCAAGTTTGTCCTAATATTATTGTCTCTTTGTTGAAACCAGCACCAACATACATAGAAAGAAGTCCCCGTAAGAAGTTTTCTTTTGATAGTTGTATTTGTGGACAAGGTTTTCATGGTTTCTAGGAATAATGTATCAATATTATTATTATTTTACACTTGGAATCTTCTTAGATAAATGTCGGCCACCAGAACTCACAAAAGAAACTACTATGTTAACCAGGTTGATAATATACATCCACAAAAGGCAATTTGTACAACATTGATTATGCATGTATGCAGATAGATATGCTCTGATGTTCCATTATGTTGCAATATTGTTCAACTTTTGGGCCCTTATTTTATTTTATAGAAATATTGCATTCGTTCACCCATGGTTTTTCATATTGTTGGTGACACTACACATGTGGTTCACAATTCCTTGTGATTTGATTTCCTCTATAAAAATATTTAGTTGGCACATATTTGACATTGATGTCAAGTGGTTAATGTTTTAGTCAAAATTTATTTTTTCATAGAATTATATAGTGAGACTTTTGAATCAAAACTAGTTCAAAGGAGTTTGTAGTGGTTGTCTCTGATAGATATGTCTTCACATGTATTAAATATGAACTTGAACTGGATTGACATTAATACAATTATAGTTGTGATGCTCTACAATTTACATAATTTGATTTGATGTATTATTGAAGACATTATTTTTCCATATTATATGCAAAGGAGAAACATTTTTTTGAACTGTCAGTAACATGACACCGAAAGACAAGTTTCAGTTCAGAGTAAAAAATAAGTATAGAGAAACCCGACAACACAAGTTTTACAGTGTAAACTGAAAGTGCAACCCGAAAATGATACAGAGGAACCCGACAAGCAGGTTACACTATAAACCAATAGAGAAATAAAGAGAGGAACCCGACAGAGCAAGGGAACCCAACAGACAATTCAACAAAGGAACACTAAAAGACTTTCAGAGCAACCAGAGCATTAGACATTGAAAGTTAATTATATCCCAAGAATAGTGGATCTGACTTCCACGTCAGATAAAATAGTTATGTTTTATATTTAGAGTTTAGATTTTATTTAAAACCATTTCTTTAGGGACAAGAAAGATAATTGTAATTTTTTTAATCAATCCAGCTGATTAAAAACATGCAAACTAGGAGATTGAGGTCAAGTTGTAAACCTTCGATCATAGAGTTATCTTTGTAATACGTGAAACTTAATTAGGTTAATCTATTGTATAAATAGATGTGTGATCATTCATTTCAACATGGATGTGAGGATGATAGTAGCCAAGGAGCACATCTATGGATCAAACTGAAAGTTTCAAGCAAGAACAACAAAAGATGAATTTGGTTATCAAGAACCAAGAATCAAGGATACCAAGCAAAAGAGGTATTAATCAATCACATTAGGTGATACTTTGTACATGTGATTTTAATGGATCTGTAATTAGAAATTAAAGATTGCATACACTCAGGTCAATGAGTATTTTTGTCTACATTCTAACAAGTGTAGCAAATAGAAGAAACCCTTTCAACAAAGGTGGATTTAACAATCCTTTGTAAATCTCTTAATCGAGTGCACACTAAATAGTGTTGCTAAATATCTTAACATAGTAGACCTTAACCAGTCTCCACATAATACTCCTAACAGGGTAGATCATCAAAAGTGATCAAATTTTAAGCCTTAATCGACCCCTTCCAATCTGGAGATAGTGAAGTTTTTGTGGGTGCCATCCCCACCGCAGTTTTTACCTTCTCACAGGGGTTTTCTGTGTTACCATATCTTGTGTTGTGTATCATTATATTTCATGAATGCTTCTATGGATGTTTACATGTTTGTTAAGTTTATGAATTGATATAACTTACACAAAGATAGGATAGAATAGATGGTTGGTAATACAATGGATTACTAAATGGATAAAGGTTAAAAGAGATAAAAGTTTTAGAGGTACTGATTCACCCCTCCCCTCTCAGTATATACTTCCCATTATTTTCAACAATTGGTATCAGAGCTAGATCTCTTATTCGGAAAATTTTAAAGACTTAAGAGAAAATATCATACAATGGAGAAGTACAAACTAGACAAGAGTATTGAGAATAAGAAGCTAGAAATTCAGATCTTCTATGAGGAGTATAAACAAGCTAGAATCAAGATGAGACAGTTGCTGGATGAAAGAAAGATCATGGCATCTTATTGTAATGAAATAGAATACCAAGAGGAAGAGATACCAGATCTATTTGAGTCTTCAAGATCTACCACTAGAAAAGCATCAGACACATCAGAAGAAAGCATCACAAGTCTAAATGAAATCAATCAACATATGGCTGGACAAGTAAAATTTTGCAAATCGGTAAAGAGACACAGATGATAAGAATGATTGATATCATGAACAATGCTAGACAAGCTAAGAAAGAAAGAACACTAGATATTGATGACAAAAGGAAGATTACTAAAAAGCTACAAGAGAAAGAGTCAGAAATACAAAGACTTACAGAACATCATCATGAGATCACAAATCAGATTATTCTTATGAGTTAAGAGGCAAATAGAATGAATACATAATGCATTGAAAGAATAGAAGCTATCAGTGAGCTAAGAGAAGAAAATGAAAAGATGAAACATGAAGTGAGAATTCAGCAACAACATAATGACATGATCAAGAGAGCTGAAGAAAGCACCAAAAGGATGGATGACTTTCTGGATGGACAAAGAAGAGTCAACAACAATACCAGACTAGGGTATACCGAAAATGAAGAATCACCAAACCAAGCTGATCTAAAGAATGTCTATACAAATCTGAGACTAAGAAAGTTGACATGAAATCACTGTGGAAGGCTAGGCCACACATCAAATGTTTTCTGGAGAAAAATAAAAGGTATTCCTATATCCACACCTTCATTCATAGGAGTTTGTTATAAATGTAACAAGAAAGGATATAAAGCATATGAATGTAAATCTGAGGTGAAACAACCAAAGAAGGAAACCTGCATGGACAAATACTGTCCTACTTGCAAAATTCATGGACACACATCTCTTGAATGATGGGAGAAGAAAAGGCAAGCATGGAAGCCTAAAGAAAATGAAACTGTTTATCAACCGAAAAGAGTCGGTAACCAATATGTTTGGGATTACAATACATGGGAAAACTGCATAGCATGTGGAAGATTTGGACACATAGCTGCAAACTGTAGGAGACAATGGACAAGAAAGTCTAGGAGCTAGAGTAACCCTAGAGTGGCTTGTCTACACTATCATAAAGTTGGTCATCTAAAGAAAGAATGTAGAGACCGAATGATAGAGACCAACACCTTTGCCAATGGAAACACCATTAAAGACATCAAGAATATGAGAAACAAAATGTGGAGGAAAGCTACAAACACTGATGAAGCTGGACCAAGAAATGCAAATGGTGACACCTTATCCAATGGATCTGGTGACATCACCACCCCTACCTAAGTAGAAAAAGTATGAAATTGCATTATACCAAGTTATATTTTGCATCAGTTCCATTATACATTGATGAATTGACAAATCAATATGATTAAAGATGCATTATGGTATTACTTGTTACAATTCTATGAATTTAATCTCGTCGGTTAATGCTTACTGAACATCATCGGTGTGAATACAAAGCTAAGTTGTCTATACTTACCGAGCATCATCGGTTAACACATAAAAGCTAAGTTGCTAGTGTAACTGAGATCCATCGGTAATCATGAAAGTTGATATGTTGTCTTCGCCAAATATATTGAAATCCGTCGGTGAACATAATAAGTTGACAGTTGCCCTGAAGCATCGCATTCTCACCAAGAATATTATTTATGTATCACCCGACGACTCCTGCTTCACACACCGAGAATTGGTTGAGCATTTACAACATGACTTAGGACAAAGTCTATAAATAGACGATGGAAGGGTTTCATTATTCACACAGTGACTTAAGCAAAGAAATAGAGAAAAACCAAAGCACAAAGTGACCAGATTGCAGAACGACTCCAAAATGGTTCAAAACACTCAGAAGGATTCCCAGCAGTGACAAAAGGTTGAAGTAAGTAATAGAAATCACCGAGAACTTTGTTTTCATTAATAGGAAAAATCCCTAATTTATAAAAATGATGGTATCAACTTCAAGAAACTCCAAGATCAAGAATGATAAGAAGTATAAGGTCAATCTAATCAAGAATACCACCTGTGAAAAACCTCACTACAAGATATGTCCTGAGGTTGCTTCACAACCTGACAATGCTAGTGCATTCTCTAGTATACCAGCTAGGGTTTTGCTAATTGAAGACGTGCGAGCTTATATTCACTACAAGATTGCCGAAATAGGAGACCTGGAAGTTGAGAAAGCTTTCAAAAAACTTTACAATGATGATGGAATAATAAAGGAAGAGTACAAGCATATTGAAGTGAAAGGGCTCACACATGCCCTATTACTCCTGAAGCAATTCAAAACTAAATGGATTCAGTTAGTATTGAGCAGGATACATGACCGAAAGATATGGCTGGATGAACTGAAACTGATAACCAGGGATGTTATACACGCTATTACCGGTTATCCCATAACCAATAAAGTAAAGGCACTAAAGCACCCACCTAAAGATGACATTGAAAAGAACACAGGAGCAGCATGGGATGGAAGAGGATTAAAGGTATCCACCATCAAAGATGATGAAATGAAATTTGGAGCATGTGTCTTAGGATACAAGTTCTTTTAGGCTAGCAGGATGAATACTATTGCATCCAGAGCAGTGCATACAACATACAAGATTGTCAAGAGGGGACTACAGTTGGATCTGTCAGAACTTCTACTAAGGCAATTAGATGAGAACATGAGGATAATAAGGACTGCAAAGTCCAACTCATGTAAGTTTGGTTCACTTATCATGTGCATATTTTTTTATTTCCAAGAATCCTTCCCATCTATAGGCAATGTCAAATGGGACACTACCCAACCAATGACCACACAAATTAGTGAGTTCATCAAATCACTAGGAGACAATTTTGAATCAGTCATAGATGGATATTTTGCTGGATTCAAAGAAAGAATGCAGAAAAGAATGAGAATTCTAGAGTAGTTAGTAAAAAAGTACAAGACTTAAATATGTTTTATGGTGGGCACTAACTACACCTACATCAAGCCAGCTGTACCGAGGACAACATGAGTGGCACCACTTGACTATGAGGTGAACATAGATAAAGCATAAAATGCTATTGAGGCATTAATGAATGAACCATTGGATAAATCACAACCTAAGTTTGGAAATTATGAAGAAGCCAAAGAAAGGATTAAAACTGGCTTAGTTGTGAAAAAGATTGACAGAAAGAAAGATAAAATGGTTAAGACCTTGAAGCAAAATTTGTCGGTGATTGAAGAGGAAACGTAACAGAAAGAAGAAATCAAGGGTAAGTCACTTTTTTGTGAAGCTGAGAAGGAGAGTGACTCAGAATCCATGGATTCTGATTCACCACCTCCACCACCAGTGAAGAAACCAAGGACTACTGTTGCAACTAGGACCAGGAGTCATACAACAAAGGATGCAAGTCCTTCACCGATCAAGAAAGGTCAAGTAAGGACCTACAAAAGAAAGCCACAAATAGAGAAAAAGGGCCCAACAAAAAGAAGAAAGTTCATCAGAACAAGGGAAGACATTTAGGACACAAAAGATGATGAATAATCTGTACAAACTATCAAGAATGTGCAATACATTCTACAATTGATGAGGTATGTGCTTCCATTATCAAATCGGGTACAACAAATTATTGCAAGATTAAGAAATGGCTAACATTGGATCCTGAGGATCAAAATAAAATAGAAGAGGCAAGTATCACAATGACGTGTGCATTAAAATATGTTCCAATACAATTGGTAGATAATATGCCAAAAGAACTTTTGAATAGATTGTCGGCAAGATGAACATTTGCATTACATTCTGAGAAACAGATTAGGGAAAGAGCCATATTTTCTATCATGCCTCCCGAATCTAAAATGGGGGAGATTCAAGAGATGATGAAGAAACACTCCAAAAGGTTCTCACCAAAGTTAAGAGCCTACCAAGTACTTCAAGGAAATCTACTTGAGCTAGATAGGAAGAATGAGGCTGAATGGAGAAAGATACTTGATATACCTAAAAAGGATACAAGTCTAGAGCCACAAATAGCTCTTACCGACAAGCAACAGAACAAAGATGATTAGGCTAAACAGAGCCCCAAACATATTCTTATTACTGATGAGGATGTTAATGAAGAATCATTGAACACAAAAGCCAACAAGGATATGGACATTGTAGATGAAACATGACCGGATAATACAATCATTGATGTTACTGGAGCAGATCCTATAGATGAGATACAAAAACATGAAGATGTCACGGTTGTCCAAGACCAAATCAACGAATAAGACACTACAAAATATTCCGCACAGGTAGACACACCAGGAAAGATACCACTATTGATACAAGCTTCAATATTATCTCGGAGAAGGAGAAATCACCTGACAAAGATGCAAGCATACCCAAAGATAAGGGTAATGATGAGTAGAAAGATACAACTGATGAACAGCTTGTCACCGGTGGAGATCAAAATGTTACAAATGTAGATCACACACAAAAATATGGAGATCACACCAAAAAGGATGCACAAATGAAAGATACAGATGAAGTGCAAAAGGAGAAAGGTGAATAGGATAAGCTAGTTGATACCACTCCTAAGAACACCGAAGGGGATGCTACAGTTACACTGTAGGTTGATGAGGAGACATCCACACACAACCGAAAGGAAAACCCCAAGCAACAAGAAAAAGGAACAACACCACTGAACGATCCTCCAACACATCATACCATGCAGAAAAACTTGCTTTGGTTTTCATGCATATAGGTGCATCACAAAAGAAGAAGAAGAAGAAAACCAAGGAGAGTAAGTTGGAGGTCACACTTGATGAAATCATTGAAATACCAAAGTGTGATCCAACCACATTGGACTATGAATCTCTTATAGAATATGGAGAGATATGTCAAAGGAAAGCAATGCAAGAGAAGCTTAGAAAAGAACACAAAGATTCTCTAGTGTTGGAAACCATAAGAGACATCTTAAAACAAATAGTTCCTGACATTGATGTTGATCACAATGCCCCCATTCTAGATCAACTTTCCATTCTCACCGAAGCAATCACAACTCCAAATGTCGATACAGAAAAGGCTATTGAAGAACGAGCAGAACAAAAGTTCCAATACAAATTGACAGAAAAGATCAGCCAAGAATTGGCAGAAAATAAGGTAAATCTTTCAAAACTAAAAAATGAATTAGATCTAATCATTACCGAAGCTATTTCCTTAATTCAAAAGCTATGCACTTTGGAGAAATTCACTAAGGATAATAGTGATAAGATTACAAAGATTGATTCAATATAAATGCAAGTGCTCAAAGTCTAACCACAGATGACAATGCAATCAAATTGCATTATGACAAGATAATGGAAATCAAAAGGTTAAGACAAGAAATTTGGGAAGAAGAATCATAGTTTAGAGAAGAGCTTATCAAGATACATGCTCACCAAACCTCACACTTCTGCAACAACACATTACTTCGGAAAGAAAGTTAATTGCCACCCCTAATATGTCTGTAGCAGACAACATCTATGATATGCATGCCAGGATTACACTAGAGCACATGGCTCTTAAGCATCTGAAGGATAAATGGGAGAAAATGATGGAGGATATGAAGACTTCTCACTCCCATATTTTTGATAAGTTGTAATTATACACCTTTGCCCTTACTATAAAAAAAGGGGGAAAATGATATGTACAATACATATAGCGAAAAAAGAGGAAAATGATGTATAATACACAAAGGAGAATAATATGAAGAAAAGGTGAAAAGGAAATATAGTATAAAGGAAATTATACATGTACATACTTATACTATATCGGCATATACATAAGGGGAGTCGTAAATGACTAAGTAAACACATGGTGTACATACTACACAATTTAGTATTTAACACATATCAATTTTTGATACTTATGTCAAAGGGGGAGATTTAAGACATTATTTTGACATTAGTATATGCAAAGGAGAAACAATTTTTTGAACCGTTGGTAACACTACACTGAAAGACAGGTTTCAGTTTAGACTGAAAGTGCTAAGTATAGAGAAACTCTATGACACAAGTTTTACAGTGTAAACCGAAAGTGCAACCCAAAAATGATATAGAGGAACCCGACAAACAGGTTACAGTATAAACTAACAGAGCAGTAAAGGGAGGAACCCGACAGAGCAAGGGAACCTGATAGAAAGTTCAAAAAAGGAACACCGAAAGACTTTCAGAGCAACCCGAGCATCAGACACCGAAGGTCAGTTATATCTCGAGAAAAGTGGATCTAACTTCCACGTCAGATAAAATAATTATGTTTTATATTTAGAGTTTAGATTTGATTTAAAACTATTTCTTGAGGGACAAGAAAGATAATTTTTATTGTTAAATAATCAGTCTAAATGATTAAAAACATGCAAACTAGGAGATCAAGGTCAAGTTGTAAACCTTCGATCATAGAGTTATCTTTGTAATACCTGAAACTTAATTAGGTCAATCTATTGTATAAATATATGTGTAATCATTCATTTCAACATGGATGTGAGGATGATAGTAGCCAATGAGCACATCTATGGATCAGACTGAAATTTTCAAGCAAGAACAACAAAAGATGAATTTGGTTATCAAGAAGCAAGAATCAAGGCTGCCGAGCAACAAAGGTATTAATCAATAACATTAGGTGATACTTTGTACATGTGATTTTAATGGATCTATAGTCAACAATTAAAGATTGCATACAATCAGTTCAATGTGTATTTTTGTCTACATTCTAATAAGTGTAGAAAATAGAAGAAATCCTTTCAACAAAGGTGGATTTAACAATCCTTTGTAAATATCTTAACTGAGTGCACACTAAATAGTGCAACGCTAAAGCTCTTAATAGAGTAGACCTTAACCAGTGTCCACATAGTACTCCTAACAGGGTAGATCATTAAAAGTGATCAAATTGTAATTCTTAATCAACCCCCTCCAATCTGCAGATAGTGAAGTTTTTGTGGGTGTCATCCCCACCGCAGTTTTTACCTTCTAACATGGGTTTTCTGTGTTACAATATCTTGTGTTGTGTGTCATTACATTTCATGAATGCTTCTATGGATGTTTACATGTTTGTTAAATTTATGAATTGATATAATGTACACAAAGATAGGATAGAACAAATGGTTGGTAATGCAATGGATTACTAAATGGATAAAGGTTAAAAGAGATAAAAGTTTTAGAGGTATTGATTCATCCCTCCCCTCTCAGTACATACTTCCCATTATTTCCAACAATTATGAATACCATAGTTGATGCTATATGTTAGTTTTTGAAGGATTAATAGTTATTATGGTACTTTTCTTACAATAATGTTAAGTTTAATTGAGTTTTTTTATGTAGATAAATCTGTTGGAGTTTAATTGAGGTTTTTTATGTCGATAAATCCGTTGGTGTTCACAATCAAGGGATTTCATTTCAAGTTTTTGCATTTTTTTGAGTTTGTGTCAAGAATAGAAAAGGTTGTGAGAGGAGCATTTTTGTATCAAGCAGTGTGGTTTTAAGAAATAATGTTCGTCAACATTATCATGTTCTTCATGTTTATATGTAATGTTTGAAATATACTCTGAGTGCATGGGTACATTGAATGTGGTTTCAAGTTATTAATTGTTACGAAAAAATGCTTTAACAGAAATTGAACACTATGTATTTTTTTTGGTGTCATACTTCTAAATATTTGTTCGAATCAATTAGGGATGGATGATAAATGATAAAATCTTGGGTGGAGGCATTCACAAAGTCGATAGAATTTTGAATAAAAAAACATTTCAATTTCTTTTCAAAATTCAAGAATGAATTGATTTGCTCAGATATATATACATGTAGACTTGATGCTATAAAGTTGTTACAACAAATAATAAGTTATTGAGGGTTTAAATGATTGATTTATTGATAGACTTAAATGGCTTGTTGTGCAGGACTGTTTATTTATAGAGATTGATCGCTTGCAGTCATTGAATACACATAAGAAGGTTGTTCAGAATGTTACTGTTGTGATGGAGTGAGATGATGTTATGAAGAGAAACAGGGAAACCCTGTGTACCTTAATTCTTATATGTTAAAATGATATGCACGAGTTGGTGCTCATAGGGTTTGTGCCCCAAAATAAGGCCCACTAAGGGTTTGATCACTGAGACCTTGTAAATGTGATTAGTGATATTTTTCAACTAAGGCATACATGTAACCAAAGAGGTTTTGGTGAGTGAGACCCATTAAAAATATCTTTCATATATTTTTCACCCTTTAATGGTTTTACACTCAAATAATTGTGTTATTTTTTATAGAAGTGTGACTTCTCTTTTTTATGTTTGTAAGTGTTGGAATTCACTGGTATAATGGTCTTATCTTATATGTTTCATTTGTGTAAAGGCACAGTGATTGTTCATAGGCATTTCAATTGTATGAAGGAATATTGTTTCTGTGTTTATCATTCAATATAGTTGTTTTAGCGACACAAAAATATATAATGACTAGGTCTTGCATAACTTAGTCAAATTCATCTAATATGGGAACAAAAAAATACATTGTTTTTCATTGGTTTGTACATTGTCTTGATTAAAGCCAACCCATAGTTTATAGTGTCTATCCTTGTTAAATCTAGTCCATCTTCTAACTCTTCTTCAAATACACAAAGGTGCACACGACAAAATATTAGGCATCAAACAAGAAATATTTCTGAAGGGATATAAGAGATGCACAAGCACCCACTCGTGGCCTTGGTGAAGCACATGAAAAAATTGCACTACTATAAGCCTAAATGTGAAATATTTCAAGAGTTTAATATGTTGTTTTAGCATACGTGGCAAGGTGGTTGTTGGAATACTTTAGAAACTTACAGGGGAAGTGAGGGGGAATCCATACACAATAAAATTTCACTAATTTTATTGTAACAATATTCAAAATAAAATGACATAAAGTTCTACAGTAGTCCATTGGTATAGTAGTTCAATATCAAATGCCTCAAACTTCATTAACTTGGTCTTCTCCTACGTGACTTTACATCTCAAAGGATCCTCTTGAAATCCTCAACACCCTAACTTTGCATCATGTCTCCTTGTTGATATAACTTTGCATCCTCTGACCATGTTGGCATGAACAACATTAAAACACGTCATTTTGTCTTGTCATGATATTGCAATGAAAAACACCGAAGACTTCCCAATACTTATAATTCTGATAAGATAGTATAACCAATGAAGGCATTCTAAACACATCTCTAACAACACTTTGAGAGAAATTTTTCACATTAATGACAAACATGCAAAAGTCAACTGTCACAATATGTGGTTTCTCTCTTATTTAAGCAAAAAGTCCCACATATTTAGTCTATTATTTTTCATTTATATGTTTATGATTGTTTATATGTTATAAAACATTTATCAATTTACATATGGTGAGAGGTAGCAGAGATGTATGTCAGATATTAATATTGATGATGTCGACCTATCTACAATGTATATCTCTTTTCAGGTCATTGTCCCTTATATTTTGCAATCAGTTGTGGGTATTATCATGGACCACATTAGTGTTGCGAACCATATTTGGTTCTCACTTTTATGTCCCCATTAACAATCATGATGTCACCCATTTATTTTTTACATATATGAAATGCAATAGTTTACACTATGTAACAATCTTATTTATCTCTATGTGCAGGCTCCTATAGGTGGCTTCTAATAATAGTGTTGATGTGGCATTTTTAATGTTACTGCCACTATCTATATCAGAGGACATCATCCTCCTCTTTTTGAGATCCATCCAGGAGGGCCATGGGTGGTTCATCAGTGTGGATAGATGCAGGTTCTGACCCGACAAGCTTTTCTTCCTTATCAATGCCTAGCATTGTTTGATGTGAAACCATTGACCAGAATCACTGCAGAAAAGTCATTTGCATCAGTTACAGTCCATTTTTTTATGGCCCGACAGTCTACCATAATTTGAGGTGGACTGAATAGTTTCCTAGATGAACAACCAAGGAAACCATGCAGACGGAATTGGTCCTGAATCTATTGATCACCTCGTCCACCATCTGCCCGAAAACTCGATGGTATCACCAACCTCTTCAGGAGTGCTAGGAGTGATGGCCAATGGAATGGGTTTTTAGGGATACATGCTAGATTTCAATCTTAGAGATGATCGAAGCAAATAATTTTGTATGATTGATGCTTGTAACAATGTGTTTGGAAATCATGCAAAGACTTTATGTTTACTACGATCTATTGTTAACACGAATTTTTTATTATTATATTATTTTAAAATCTTACTTACTTGTTGGCATCTCTGTGCAACAACAATTGACTAGTTTTCATGTTTTGGGTGAAATTTGGCATAACAGTTTGTGATTTTGTTTCTACATCTAAAATTATTCTAAATGTTTCCTTCACCACATTACATCTTAGTGTTTCTGTTTCTACATCTAAAATTATTCTAAATGTTTCGTTCACCACATTACATCTTAGTGTTGTTAATATTAAGTACATAAAGCATATATTTGATTTGTGCATAAAGATAGTGGAGGTAATATATTAATAGATTTTTTATTTGAGGTATTTTGATGTGATAATTACATCACCAATGAGATAATTAGATGGTCTATGATTACCAACCCCAAAGTTGAGTAATCGATAAGGGGTTGGGAGGGATTATATTATATTTGCACCCACCCACCCCTGCAGGGAGATCAACGAGGCAGGGAGAGAATTGAATAGTTGGGAGGCAGGGAGTTAGCCACCCAGGAAGGGTAGTCGTTCACTCTCCTCCGGTAGTTCGAATCTTGCCTTAGACAATTCAGGCTTTAAGGATGATGGAGTTGGTGCCCTTCTATTCAATAGTAGTTCCCACCTAAACTATTTTGCATCCTCCTTTGCTTCAAGATGTCTAGCCCCGGAAGGAAGGTAGTAAGATTTCTACTGGATAAACAATCTCCTCCTCTCCTTTCTCATAACTTCCAGCTTCTATAGAGGCATTATCTCTTCTCTCAGGTCTAGATTCACCGGTAAAAAGCAGAAAAGTGCACAGCTATAGGGGCAGAATTCCTTCACTTTGATTCTAGGTCTCCAACTTTAGACCATCTATTTATTGCAGAATTTATTCCTTCTTTATTCTCACCACTCTCTATGTCATTATAATAGGGTCAAATTCCATGATCATAGGTAAATTTTTGTCTCTTCAACATGGATTAAGCCACGAACAGGAGTGCATGTTCTTAACGAGCAAGATAGTTATTCTCATCAATCTGGGAAGGGGTGGAGATTGTTGGTGCGGAGGGAGATGGATGGGTAGAAACATAATGATTGGTCCGAGGATATAGGGAATAAAATAACCCTAGGAAAGATGCCACCTTAAAACCTCCATGGATATTTCTGATAGATAGGAGCATAAGCCTTCCGAGAAAAGTAAAGAATATAATTGAATCAATCTCGTCTGCCTATATGTTTTTGTTCTTTCATTGTTAATTAGTATATGCTAAAATCATTCATGAAGGAATGAAAGGATAACTCCCCTGCATGCAGGGGATTATTGGTATCTCAGAAAGATAATTTGTACATGGAGCCTCCCATCAATAACTCCCCAACTAGAATCCTTTGGACATCCTGTAGATGATAAATTCGACGATAGAGAAGATTCACTGCTAGAATCAATTAGAAGCAGTGAAACTGTTCAATGTGCCAGGATAACTAAAGATCCCCTCCAACCCATGACGTAGGCCTCCTTGAAGAAGGGTGGTTGATGGGATGGAGTCAAGGATGGTATTTAGTTGGATTGAGGCATATGTTAATCTTTTTGATCCATTCACTTAATTAGTAAGTAAATCCAAGCCAAGGAGATATAAAGAAATATTGATTGAAGGAGAAAGTATGACATAGATAGTTGGATGGATGAATCGAGCCTTCGCAAGAAGGGAATGAAACTAGACCAGCCTCATTTGAACAGATTGGCTCACCCCTCTTGGATCTAATTTCATTTTTAGATTCCAGAGCCAGATTATGTATTCCCTACTATTCTATGGGATGATTAATCTTTAGATCTAAATAAATACATATTTAATAGGCCTATAGATAGTAGGGGAATTCACTTGGACCAGCAACTATTTACGTTATTGGGAATAGGCATTGGGTTGGGGCTTAACTCAATCACTTTTGTGATCCCCCATATATAGATAGGCGGTTCTGGGAGAATGAATAGGCATAGGCAAGAGGCATTTTTTATTTGAGGGATTTAGATGTGATGATTACATCACCAATGAGATAATTGGATGGTCTATGATTAAAACTATTCTGATGTACATCAAATTCATATTAATTAGTGTTTGTAACGGAATATCTATTTTTGATGGTGGTTTATGGAATTAATATGTATGCAATGTTCATTAATGCACCCAATTTTGGTTCTTTTCAATTGGTTTGTCTGAAACTCTAAGCAATTGCATTATCCTCAAAAGAGAACTAAAATTAAGTTATCGGTGTTTGAGTTTGTTAGTAATAACTGAGAGGGGGGGGGGGGGGGGGGGGGGG
>MU227026.1:6363342-6442272 GCA_018584345.1 Thuja plicata
CCACTGCCCAAGGATACATTTGAGTACTTGAGAAAGAGACTAGGGGTCAAACCCTTGTCTACCAGTCAGTAATATGACTGAAGGCTGCATCAGCCTACATATTATCAGAATATCATTCATGTTGATGTAAGAAAATAGATGAACTTCAAAGCTACATCTATATATAGACAGATATATATTAGAACCGAGCACCAGAGCATATTGTTGTATTGCTGATGGATAAGGGAAATTCAAGGAATATATTATGGATAGAGAGAAAAGATTGTTTGACATGAATGTCAGATATCTATGAGATATTTGTTTGGCATTGTTGTCAAAGGGAGAGAAATTATCCATATTATGACATTCTTCTTAGAAAAAGGGAGAAAGATTATCCATTATCAGATTACTCCAATAGGGAGAGATTATATCCTAAGGGAGAGAAAGTTGTATAAAAGATTACACAAAGGGAGAGTTGCTGGAAAGAGAGAAATTGAGACAAGAAGAGGACTCAACACATCAGAAGACAAAGAGCTGCAAGAATCAAAACTAAGATAAAATAGAGCTTACCGTAGATCAGACATTTATCGGTTATCAGAACAAAAAGATTGGTAGTTTGATGAATCTCAACTATTGTATTTCATATTGTATTAGAAATAGTATAGTGTGATAATATAGTATGTTTCCATCAATGCCAAAAGGAGAGATTGATGACATGTAACTGATTGAATGTTTGATAATGTTAAGTTGAAGATAATACAAGGCATTAAATCAGTTAATGGTTTGTATTTTCATCGATGTCAACTTAATATCATATGTATGGTCATGTACATAATGCCAAAGACTTCAGAGAATCAATGGAACAAAGGTTATGCTTTCAGCAATGCATAAAAGTCAAGTATTCACTAAGTGACAGATAACACCGATGGAGTGCACACCATCAGTAAAGGGAAAAAAGAAAAGTCACAGTGATACCCGACGAGCAGAAGACAGTGTTTCTTGATGAAGAAAAACCACAGGATGCTCGATGAGCTGAAAATAGAGTTGCCCAATGAGTAAAAATCCAATGATGCCCGACGAACAGAAATCCCAAAGCTAACTAGAGTCACGCCGATGGAACTGTCAGTTGTCACCGACGACTAACTAAAGAGTTGACTGACGGAATAGAGAGTTCAAAAAATGATAAAATATCTAGCTAGAAAGAGCTAAAGATGGACTTAACTAGTTGTTTTCTTTGTTTTATTCGACCAGAGTTAAGTAATTGATTTAAAGAAAATTTGTACATTTGGCAAGAAGATAACTACAAGATAAATCAAGAGTTATGCTTTAAATCAAATTGGCTGCATTGTTTTTCACGCCAAGAATCAAAAATCAAGAATCAAGAAATAGTGAATATCATTTATATATAAGAGACAAGCTTAATTCATTTTCGTATCACATGAATAGGGGATTAAGGGGAGTGAATAAAAAGAGGATACTGAAGAGAAACTGATGAAGAATAACTTTATATAGTCCTGATCAATCAAGCTGAAGGAGAGCTAAATAATTCTGTAGACACCGACGAACAGTGAAACACATCATTACAGAGCAGAAAGTGTGGAGAAAAAAGAATTGAATTGATACATTGATCAAAGAGGTAATGTACTTAAATAGATCTAAAAATCTGCAATTCAAATTTGCATCATGAACAAGTCATAGTGTTTCAGTTTAACCATTGAAGCATCAAGTCTCTTAACAGAGCAGGACTTAACAATCTTCTTTATATTGAAGTACATCCCAAGGAGTGCCAAAAAGGTTGATTCATGAAAGTAGCATTGGATTTTCCCGATACCTATTGACAGTTTAAGAAGGAGGTTGATTCAAGGATGGTAGCAATAGATGCCCGATACTAAGTGACAACCTCTATGTATAAAATCCTCTAACAAGGTCGCACTTAACAGTGTGTTTGTAACCTTTAACAGGGTTGGCTCCTAACAGGGCTCACTTCAAAAGATTGAAAATTTGGGGAACCGGTCCCAATGGTTTTTCCCTTAACAAGGTTTTCACGTTAAAAATTTCATGTGTTATGTGTGTATGATTCATTTCTTTATTATTTTGTATCTGACATAGTTAACACTGGGTTGATCGGTATACTCTGCTTATTTACTGAGTTTCGGTAATAGTTATACTGCTTATTAGTAATCAAGGAGAATAAGGACAGACAAGTAAAACCGACAGACAGTTAAATAATTATAAGTATTTCATGGCATGCATCTTGTAGGGACATAATAATCTGAGGTTTATTTGATTGGTGGTTAATGTTTGAAGGATAAAATTTTGAGGCCACTGATTCACTCCCCCCCCTCTCAGTTATTACTAAGAGATAATTGGCATGTTACAAACTAATCCAAGATAGAACACTAGTGACTAATGACGGATAATGTGACACACTAGTACAACCTTCAGTGACAAATTTTTATTATTCACATAACTATGCGCTCAACCTTTTTTCAAACGCACTCAACCTTTTTTCAATTACTACTACATTTTTCTAAGTCACTGTAATTGGTAATTTGGCATCACACCATGGTGAAATATATAGGGGCAATGATGGTAATTAGTAGAAAATAAATTCAGCCTTCCGAAGGGTGCACTAAGAAATAATTAAACTAACATTAAAAATTTGGCACTTATAAAAATAACCAAATTAAACCTCTAAGGAAAATAACATACCATGGAAAACCCAAACCTTCATCCATGCCAAATCTTAATGAACGATGCATACAACCTCATTTTACTCACTGTCACTACAAGAAGTAGTGTATTCCATGGTTGCCTTGGGAAGTAGGATACAATACATTTACATTAATTTTAGCATACATATTATCTAGGTACCTAGATAGAAGACAACAATCAATTGACCTACTACCTTTTTAGACATTCTTTCCACCTCTCTAGAGAGGTGGTTTGAGAATATTTCTATGATAATATCCTTTGTTTGTTCAACACAAGTTGAGAAAAGGGTGATTATGTGTCTACAATCTGTAAAACTCCATGCTAGCAAGTTGCTTGGTGTGTTGTCTTCAAAATATATGAATTTACTCACTAAATCTGATTAGATTGAAGCCAAATCTTGTTCTGTAAAGTGGAAATCATCCTTTTGATAAGATCAAATGAGTCCATATCTAAATTAAAGCTAAAGATTTTTTAATTTTCAAAATTTCAAAAAATGGTGGGAATTACAATGACCACTTCATAAATCAAATTTTGGAAATACACAAAAAGGGTTATAGATCATCAATTCAACCTTGTGTCCTTGACCTGTTGTAGAGCTTTCAGATGTTGAAGATAATATTTTTCATTTATTTTTTATTTAGCTTTACTAAATATGATCCATCCATGTTATACTATGACAAGATCCTCCATATTTCCATCCAAAGCATGTATAAACATCTATCTTCATCTGCCTTAATATTTGACATTGCTATCTTTTTCAAGGTATATAACTCCCCTTCCCAAGAAAGAAGAGCCATAAAAACTTCACTAACTTTCTTCTCACCCGTAATAATAACTAAAAAGGATGGAATCCCATACTCTATCAAACTTTAAAAATCATACATTTATGTTTTGATAATTTGTGTGTATATATAATGTCTTCAAAATATCTAAGATCAAGGGAATGTTCTTGAATAGAACTCAAAACCCCTAATCAATATATTAAAATAAGAATGAGAGGAAGCCAAGAACTCCTGCCACTACAAATAACTAAATTTATACTTTAAAAACTCTAAGTAGTTTCTTTGTACCTAATCTGATTTCCTTGAGGGAAGACTTATTCTAATATCAACAAGGATTTGCACTACATCGACAAGGAATTGAACTTGTTTTGATTTAAGGTTTACGACTTAGGGACTAGTATAAGGCTTTGGGTTTATTGTTTAGGGTTTATATTTTAGGGACTACTATATAGGGTTTAGAGCTTACTATTATAGGGTTTAGGGTTTAGATTTTAGAGATTAGTGTAGGGTTTAGTTTTTAGTGTTTAGGTTTTAGGGTTTACAATTTATAAATTAGGTCTATAGGGACTAGTACATGGTTTAGAGTTGATAGTTATAAATATTACAATTATAGATTTTAGTGATTAGTGTTTAGAGTTTAGGGTTTATATTTTATGGATTAGGGTTCAAGGACTAGTATATGGTTTACAACTTGTTGGTGTTTCCAACTGATGGACCAATTACTTCTATAAAATAATCATTTTTAGTCATTGAAGATTGGGTCAGTGGCCAACATAATAAAGTTTGATTAGGGACAATGGGTTAATCACAAATCTCTCCACTTTTGGCTCTGTTAAAATAGGTCAGGTAAACCCAATTTAACACCCAATTGATCCTAAAGATTTTTCCTTATGGGTATTACAAAAAATTATGCTCTCAACTTATGCAATTAGACATATGTATGATTTGCTATTTTTTGGCTATATACTTTGATCTGATACTCTTTTGGACCATGAGAACAAATCGCATCTATTTTCTAAGACACTAAACTAGAAAACGAAAAAGGAAATACTTGGGAAGAGAAGTTATTTTTAATTTTTTATAAATATACTCAAAGTTGTTGAGACAAATCAAACTAGTGCCTTATTCAAGGCATACAGAGTCATAAGGATACAATCCTGAAATTTCATGGAGTTAAAACCAAAAACCATTTTTTCCATTGACTCAATACCTTATATTGATCAACTATGATAATGAAAATTATACTCTACAACAATTGTACACATCCATCAAAGTCATACAAGTACTTCATGGATTATTAAGCGGTTAGGAACTCTGACAGGTTGATGTGTGTCATCCGATGTCGGGGTTATAGAAGTTTTGACTGCTCTTACATGGCTAATGATCAAAGGTATCACATGAAGTGTGGAAGAAGTATAGAGGAAGTCTACATTTTGGATCTAATTACATGAAATGTCTGAAATTAATGTTAAATGCTACGAAAAATGTGTCAAACCATAAAAGATATTAAAAAAATAATCTATCATTTTAAGCCATAAATAAACAAGGTTATCTTTTTTGGAGTTCAAGATGTATGAAATTCCTTTGACAACACCATTGGAAGCCAAAAATAGGCTCATAGTTCTAGGAATGAGCATGGTACTTTTGCATGTTGGTGTGATGTTCTTCTTAGATGGATTAAATATGAAATGCATGTGGAGGTATATGTATGTCCTTATAAAAAGGGAAATGCA
Source organism: Thuja plicata (assembly GCA_018584345.1). NCBI lineage: Eukaryota > Viridiplantae > Streptophyta > Pinopsida > Cupressales > Cupressaceae > Thuja > Thuja plicata. The sequence goes on from MU227026.1 coordinate 6,368,552, forward strand.
ATCGAAAGGTGGCATGACATTTAGGAAAGTTGGAGATCATGGGTAAAGGATTATCTTAGCTTAGCGTAGAAGCATGGATACTCTTGGTATATTGACTAGTCTATTGCCTCAAGATCCCTTCTTAGGACTGATAGACGATGATAGGTTGGCCAAGTTAGTTGGGAGAGATGATATGCTAGTTCTTACAGCCCTCAAGTGGATACTAGGTGAAGACTTTCTACATAGTGAGAATCAGTATAGGCTAAACACAAACATCTCATTAGTTTGTAGGATGTTTTCTAGACTTGGGAGAGTCTAGGGACATGATAATTTTCCTCGTAGTGGGGATGTTTGGCATAATTATGTGTAGTGGGCTTGAGGGTGGCTCAGGACGGCATTGGGTTGCTGCTGGAAACTGACCTAAGGATTTATCTAGAGACAGAAATAGAGGTATCATTCATTCCATTTGTTATGAATTTCTAATACCATTCCCTTCACATTCATCACTATTACGCGTTGCATGGGGTCCAATTTATGAAGAAATACCTTGACCCTAAATTGAAAATGTCAAAGGAGTTGATAAAAGAGTTCTATCTGAGGGTCATGTTTGAACAAGTCTTGGATACACCTACTGGGTCAAGCGGAGAGGGTTCTTCCATCTTAGAAGAAAACTTGGTGGCCGACAAAGCTAATGTTGGAAATATATTGAGGCTAGGTGACTGAGAGGGGGGGTGAATCAAGAACCAATAAAACTTATTCTCTTTTATCCTTTATTAGATTGTCTAATCTAATTGCATGCATGAAATAGAAAAGAAATAAACATTCACAATACTTGACACAATATTTGGATACCCAGAAATCTTCCAAATACAAAGTAAAACTGGGGTGGGGATGGTACCCACAAGATTTAGTACTGTAGTATAATTTATCCTGTTAAAGCTTACAATTCACCACTTCTGATGACTTGCCTTGTTAGGATAAATAAGGACTATTAGGTCCACCTTGTGAAAGGATTTGTACAATACAATTAAGTATGCAACTCTTTTAGGAGATTTGTAAAGGACTTTTAAGTCCACCCGGTTAAAGGATTTTGCTGATACACCTGTTAGGATGAACCAGTGGATGATCTGCTATGCAACTCTAATTTGCTAAATTAGATCCTTTGAAATAATACTGATCACTTGAATGTGATAGATGAGTCTCTGTTGTTCCTTTTACTATTGTAGCCTCTTAATCAATCTGCCACTTCATATTCGCATATCCATACTCTCCTATTACTACTTCACTTACACTCATTTTGATAAATAAAGTATCTTACATATATATCTTATCCAAACAAATACCTTCATAAATCGGCTTCTATAATATAAATTAATATCCAACAATAACAACTAAGTCAGCCCAATATTGATACTCGGGTTCAGTAATCCACTCAGGTGATATACTAACACTCGAGCAATATGTTGACACTCGGGTGACATAGTAAACTGCCAATCTCTGGCACTTGGGCTACACTAGGTACTCAGGTCATATTGATCACTCAGAGCTGGTGTGTAACTCAAGTAACACTGGTGACTCAGGTGGTATTGATTGCCACTATATGCTCGATCGACATTGCAACTGCTCGGGTTGCACTTCAAGTTGTTGGCTCGGTCAACACTGTAATCATATAAGTGACTAAGTGTTTTGGCACTAATTGACAACATATCTTTCCATAGGGTCTACAATCTCCCCCTTTGGCATTAGTGACCAAAAACACTTATCACACCAAAAAATTGATCAAAATGTTGAGTCAAAACTCCCCCTTACCATGTGCTTGGGTACTTGCTCGAGTTTTGATAACTGCTCTGTAACTTGGTTACAACTGACTCTTTTTTTTATTTTTTCAAAAATATTTTGATTCTATTCTATGTATATCTCCCTCTGCTCTGTACATGTATTTCCTCATATATATACATTCTATCTTTTCTCTTTGTTTATATACATATATTTCCTATCTTTCCCCCTTGTTTTTGACACAAATACCAAAAATATATTCTACAAGGTAATACCAAAGTAGGAAAGGAAATCACTATGTGTAACCACCCTAATTTGGTCTGCTCTGACCATAGACCCTATTTTCCCTAAGTGTGATCATACCCCTAATTATATCAAGACAATTCTTCAATTTATTGGCATAATTCATTAAATCAAATTTAATCTCCTAAGTAGTTTTAATCACTAAATCAAATTAATTGCCTTAGCCAATTAAATCAATTAAATCAAAATAATTGAATTAAATGAAAAAAAAAATCAATTCAATCAAAACAAATCAAAATATGACTAGAGTAGTTAATAAAAGGAATTTAATAAATCCCCAAATTACATTCCTATTTACAAAAGGGAAAGTCAATTCCCTAACCAATGGGAGTGAAATCACTTGGATCACCTCACATGGATCACCAAAGATTCAATCTCCACCTCTCTTCCACTTTCAATCCTAACCTCTCATTCACCTAATTCTTCTATAAATAGAATAAATTTTACGCTCAATGGGCCCTAATTTTAGAAGTAAACTTATGCTGCTAGCATTCTTAGAAATCTTTATGTATTTTAGAGTAAATCTTAATTACATTATTATAATCTTCAATTTTAGAACTAAAATGAACCATTTCTTGAGCATTTAGGATTTTTTTCTTTGAATCTTCCATTCTAGGATGTATATGTCACTAATTAATGCATAATCTGAGGGCAATTATTGCATTTTTTATACTCCTCTTAGATAGGAAGCACTAAGTCAGTTTTAGTGTTTAATTCTATGGCTTATTCTATGTTTTACACTAATGTAATGACTTATTGAAGTATTGTGTTGCAACTTACAAGAACCACAAAATACACACATTTCTGGCGCCCACCGTGGGGTAGAATCCTGGATTTTACCTCATTTATTCTTCATTTTGAGCTAATTTCTCTTCTCTGTTTGGAGGTACAGAGTCTCATTTTGTGATCAAGGCTCATTTTAGGGAAATTGCATCACATCTTGGAAAGTGCATCGCATCCCAGATTTTAGAAATTGCATCTGGGGACCTTGAATCGCTTCTCGCAAAGCATCGCATCTGGTAAATCCTAGTTCGCATTCGGGAAATGTAGTCACATTGAGTAAAGGCAATTGCATTCAGGGAGAATAGGATCGCATTTCATTGTTTGACTTCGATTTTTCTTGTCTAACCACTAATCATTTCATCTGGTTTTCCTCTGTTTGTTAAGCAGTCTAATAATTGTTTGCAGATTGTTGTTTATACCCTTTTTTTCTCAAAAAGGGTGGAAAAGGGATTGTTAACTTGAGCTTTGCAATTTTTAATAGATTAAATTGTCCTTAGTTCTTAAAAGTTTCAAATTAAAACACATTTTCTAATCATTTGTTAAATCAATCAGATGAGTATGCTCTTTTCCTTCAAGGAAAATCAGAAAATCAAAATTTGATTTAAAACTTGAGAGGAATTTGGAGTAATTGAACAAGGCAAACAAACTCATTGTTTAAATCATTTTGGAAAATTAATTGAACAAGGAAAATCATTAAACTTTGTGGGACTAATTGAACAAGATTCACCATTTAAATTTCCCTTTGGACAAGTAATTGAACAACACAAGCTACCTAAATTTTGTGGAAAAAAGAGCATCATTGTCTAAATTTGGGATTTGTAATTGAACAAGCAAAGCATTAAATATTGTGGTCAAAGAACAAATAATCTTTGCTTTCAAGTACTTGTGTTTTCATTAACTTAGGAATATATAAATCAAATTAAGCTTGCTTTTCAATCTCACTAGAGGATTTGCTCTTCCTTCCATTTGGGGGAATCAAAAACTTGATATGTGGGATTGAATTGTGAGTGAAGTGGTTTGAGGGAATGAACAAGTGATAGAAGTGTTTTTGGGAGAAAATGGAATGGACTAGGAGAGTATGCTCTTCTTCTTTCAAAGAATCAGAAATCTTGAAATCCTAAGCTCGCCAATCCTTTGTATGCTTATTAAATATTAGAGGGCCTGTCGGTTGAGGAAAAAATCTCTCGGGAATGACCCAAGTGAGGACAGGTTTTACGCCAACCCTTCCAACTCACTATAAATAATTGCTTCCTTTTAGGATAAAACCTCGGAAGACAAAATCAGTTTTGTTCTTGGAATTTCGACATCATTCCTTGAACATGCTTGGGTATGTGTAGAGTGGAGCCGCTTGAATCTTGCTTGTGAGACTACACATATTTGAGTACTCATAGGGATATACACCTCAATTTTTCTGTGGGAAATTCTATGGGAGACGGTTTCAAATGGATTGCCCCATCATAAACAACAAATTTGTAGTCAAACTACCCAATTCATCCCCGAAAGGGTGATAATATTTGTGCAAGGAAAAAATTAATTCCCCCAAGATACTCGTCATTTCATGCCCTCACTTGCATTTGGAGTTGGCTAATATGGTATCACAATGAGAGCCATTGTGTGTTTGGTGATAGCCATATTCTGATTAGCATTTGAGTGTGTACCTTAGTCAATGAGCAAATATTTTCATCCTATGCTTAGACACTAGGGATTAAGGATGTGTTTGTTCACCTCTAATGATGAAAAAATGCTTGATGTGTTTTAAAGCTCATTAAAAAGATAAATCATTCAAACAAGAAACAAAATTCAATCCTCTAGTACCATACTGTATTTTTCACTCACTGAAAGTTTCAAAAAACCCCTACTATTAGACAAATTTGCACAAACTTCAAGGAAAAATAGACAAAAACTTGAAAGAACATCAAAGAGTCACCTTTAGTATGTCCCGGCTTGCATTTAGTTGTGCAAACTCGCATTCAGTGTAGTAGCTCGCATCTGGTAATTCTTGTATCACTTTTAGGGAGAAAGGTCACATCCAAGACACTTAGGCTCGCATCTGGTTTAACATAAGCTTGCATCTAGTCTTTTCTAGCTCGCCTGTAGAGTGTCATATCCAAAACAGTGAGTAGTTGTGCACTTGTTTCTCAGAGAAAATCAATTTATTTGGGTACCCTTTTGGCTCCTTAGTCTGACCCTGTTGCTTTTTCTGGTCTCTCTATTGTTGTTTCAAAAACTTTTTCAAGTCTACCTTGCATTTCATTTTGGGCTCTTACAATCTGTCTCAAAACATGTGGTATATTCACTATCAAAAACTACTTGATTCTTAGCTCATTATCAGGGTATTCTAACCCTTTGACGCTGGAGTGATTTACTTCCATCAAACAACAAACAATCCTTACAACTTGGACTCACTTACTTGAATGATTTGAGACCTCACTTGACACTATTGGGAAACTTTGGACATAGTTGAGATACAACTTCATGGTTAACACAAGATGTAACAAGTATCTTACTGACGAATCAAAACTACCTCCTAGATTGCTACATTTTCAAAAAGGAGAAACATCTCGCAACCCTCTATTTGACACAGAATCACCTGCACCCCCAATGGAAGCTCATAGGAATGAATGGGCTATAGCCTTTGAGGAATACAACAATGACAAGAACCAAAGACAAGAAGACACAAGATGTAACAATTATCTTACTGATGAATCAAAACTACCTCCTAGATTTCTACATTTTCAAAAAGGAGAAACATCTCGCAACCCTCTATTTGACATAGAATCACCTGCACCCGCAATGGAAGCTCATAGGAATGAATGGGCTATAGCCTTTGAGGAATACAACAATGACAAGAACCAAAGACAAGAAGACACTAGTAGTGAGGAAGAAATTCACATCACTCATCCTTTGTTTGACTCGAAAAGTTATGGAGACATACTCGAGGAAGAGTACAATAGATTCAAACAAAGTAGGAAATTCCAAATAACATTGGAAAAGATAATTGGTGAAGACAAAGAGAAATAATTTATACATCTAGCATCCATTGGAGTAAAATTACCTAAAGATTATGATGTTGAAAGACTAAAGGAAAAAGAGATACCAACCCCTATCTTTATTCTCACCAAACAACTAACCTTGATGAAATTTGAACTTGCAACACTCAAACAAGAGAAGGTTAAACCAAAAACAAAATACTCTTTGGACTCCATTTGTCCATTTCCATTTGACAAGAGTATTAACATGATTCCATTTCCTCCCAACATGGAAAGGCCTAAATATGACAAGTATAAGGAAGAGACTGATCCACATGACCATGTGAGAGAGTTTTGTTCTCTAAGCATAGATTACATGCATGAACCAACATACCTAATGAGGTTATTTTTGGGAAGTCTAGGAGGAAATGCTATGGATTGGTTCTCCAAACTCACACCTAAGGTGAAATCTTTTGAGGATTCAATACAACATTTTGTCCAACATTACTCCTACAATATACAACATGATGTAACCATAATGGACTTGTGTAACACAAAACAAAGAACCGGTGAATCCTTTACACACTTTTTACAAAGGTGGAGGAAAATCTTTGTGAGGTATTCAAGAGCTATTCCCAAATCAGAAATGATGGAAATCTTCATAAACAACTTGATACCTGAATTAAAATATGCTTTGCAAATGCAAGATTCACCTAGCTTTGATATGATGATCAAGAATGTCATCCATATTGAAGAGGTCATGGTTAAGAAAGGAGAAATCACCCTTCAAAGTGATAACAAATCTACCAACTACAAAAACAAGCCTAAGTGGTGGAAACAAACCAAGAATGTTGTTAAATATGGAGTGGTATATGCATCTAATGCTAATCCTAAACCAGCAATGTTTAATCTAACAAATAGCATGCAAGCAAACAAAGAAGCCAATGTAAAAACCACAATACCTAAAGAAAACAATGACAACAACAAGAGTAGACCATGGACTTCCAAACCTCAATGAACATTCACTCCTTTAGGTGAACCTCTTGAGACTATTTTAGAGACACTCTTGGAAAACAAATTTCTTACAATTCCTGATTCAAAACCATGGGAACCAGAAGTCAAACCAAAATGGTGGGATGATAATAAGGGACATAAGACCAATAACTATGTGAACCTTAAACATGTTATACAAGACCTTATTGAAGGAGTTAAAATCAAAGTGGAGGGACACACCACTAATGAAGACCACACGACATCCAACAAATCACTCCCTAATTATGAGAAAGGGGAAGCATCTAAAGGAAAAGGAAATTAAGTAAACTAAACCTACTCCAATAATGATAATGTGATCAACATGTTAGACATTAAATATAAATCAATCAATGTGATCACTATCAAAGGTATTAAAGACACATCTTCACAATCAAATGCAGTGACTCAAAGTCAAGCACAAGTCACAAGCAAAGCACCTAGTTCCTCGTCAAAACCAGCAACATCTTCCAAGGTACCTATTGTCACTATTCTCAAACCAACAGCAGCAAGACAAATAGTTATCTTTCCAGTAGAAAACTCTAACTTGGTGGATCAATTGCAATGAACCTCTGCTCAAATTTCTATCTTTGAGTTACTTAAAATCTCCTCAGTGCATAGGGAATTTCTTGAACAATCCCTACATTTTGCAAATGTGCCAAAATACATTGATGTAGACAAATTCCAAGCAATGGTAAATCATATCTCAGCACCACACTACCTCTATTTTTTAGAAGAAGATGAAAAATCATTGACACATCTGCATAACCAACCCTTACACATTGAAGTCCTAATTCACAAATCCCATGTCAGATGTGTATTGATAGATGGAGGTGCAGGGTTGAACATTTGTACTCTCAATCGGGAAGTTGTGTCTTTCAGAACAAACCATTGATTCAAGAAGTAAGATCACTATCAAAGCTTACGATGAAGAAGAAAGAACCTCTAAATGTCTCATTATTCTACCAATCAGAATAGGACTAGTTGAAATAAATTTGATATGTCAAGTTCTAGATCTACCCTTGGGTTACAACATACTATTAGGGAGACCTTGGATCCATGAAATGAAAGCAGTACCATCTACTTACCACTAGTGTATCAAATCCCCACATAATGGGGTGGAAGTAACAATTCCTATAGATGCCAGTTATACTTGCAACAATGTTAAAGAAGATAGTATGGTCCCTCATAAAAAGGAAGTTCCAAAAGAGACTGTACCTAAAACTACTAAAGACATGGTTATGAGAAGCTTTGGAAAGACCTTAAAACTTGAAGAAACTAGTATGGGAGAATAGAAGCTAGACATGACCCCATCATTGAAAGAAGTTCCAGTGTCTCCAAGATCTTATGGGAAACCTTCCTCATCTTTCACACCCACTACATCTTAAGAACCATAAATTCACAAAGCAACTAGTATGGTTAAATCATCTATCTCCCAAGAGGATGAAAAAGAAGAAAAAGTAGTCTTGGCTTGGCTTTACAAAGGAGAACCAAAATTAAATGAGGTAAAACATGTGGAAATATCCCCAGAAAAGTATGGTAAAGGATATGACCTTCTCAAACAGATGGGATATAAAGGAAAAGGACCTTTAGGAGATAAAGGAAAGGGACTTGTTGAACCTATACACATAGAATTCAGAAATACCAAAGATAAGACAGGACTAGGTTTTAATAATAAATCTGAAAACCCTACTTCAAGAGATTATCCAATCTTTGACAAAGGAAGTGATGAAGAAGAAGAAATATAATTAGAACAATAGACCTATGAGAGATTATTGCATATTGGTATAGAGTATCCCGAATATCAAGGAGAAAGATATGTACCTAGCTTTGAGACACCACAAGACACTCATGTTCCTTTATTGACACAAGCTACTATTCAAGAAGTAGAGGAAACAATAGAAGACACTCCAGAAGTACCATTGATAGAAAAAAACACTAAAGCAATACCCCAACAAGAATATTTACATCCTAACTCGGGGCAGTTGGTCACAGTTTCACATGTTCTAGATTTACCACACTTTAAACTACAACTAGATAATAGAGTTCATCAGGTAACTATTACTGAGTTTATAAATAGATCAAATGATGAAATAACAGACTCATATGATTATGAATGGGATGTCCTATCTGATGCTACCATGGACATTGAAGTAGATGTGATTCATAAGTTGGCACCGATATTTCAAAGAGGAGAGAGTTCTAACACTTCCCCTAACACTGTTGTTGTTCCAGAATCAGATGAGATACCATTACCTAGAATTCTTGATGAAGAAATTGGTGTTTTACTAGGTCTAGAGGAAATTATGAGACTATAATAAATGAGTTCCATTTCTCTGAGAGAAGAAGAAGAAGAAGAAGAAGAAGAAGGCTCAACTAATGAGTCGCTAGAGTTAGGTCCACATATTACTAACAATGACCCTATTAATGATGATTTAACTCTTGATGATCTAAACGCTATAGGAATTAACCTAACAGAACATGTCTTGTCAGTTAATAGTCTTGACGCTGACGCGATACCATCCTTATCAAACTCTGATTCATTATCCTTGATAAACCCTGACTTAATTGGTTGGACAAATTCAAATCCTAATCCTATCATGAACTTCCCTAATGACTACACATTGGCTTGCTACCTAAAAGCTTATGAACCTTATCCTTCTTCCACCAATGCAAGGAGCATGAACATGTCAGAGGAGGATATCAAGTTTCTTAGTCACAAATTGAAAAATAAAAAGAACATAACTGATGGTGAAAACCACATTGTGGCAATGTCAGATTCTAAAGTAGTAAAAATAAAAGACATATCTGATGGTGAAAACCTCCCAAAGGTGCCAAAACATGGGATTCTTGATATCCTCCCTAAACACTTTCAAGAAAGATCTTCATTTTTGATAGAACCAAAACAACCAGTTAACTTGGGCACAGCTAAAGTTCCTCATATTGTTCACCTAGCACAATCCTTATTAGAAGAGTAGAAGAAACAATTCACTGAGTTCCTAAAAGAGAAAAAGATCAGCTTTGCATGGTCTTACACAGACATGCCTTGACTAGATCCTGAATTAATAATACACCATTTATCTATAGCTCCTGGGATCAAACCTGTGAAACAAAAACTAAGAAAGATGCATCCTCATGTTGCATTACTAGTGAAAGTAGAGCTAGAAAAATTACTAAAAGATGGATTCATAAGAGTCATCGCTTATGCAAGATGGATTTCTAATATGGTACCAGTATCTAAAACATATAAATCTATCAGGATCTGTACTGACTTTAGAGACTTAAACAAAGTATGTCCTAAAGATGATTTTCCACTGCGAAACATTGATATGATCATAGATCTTACAATAGGCTATCAAATGTACTCATTAATGGATGGTTTCTCAGGCTATAACCAAATTAAAATTGCTCCTGAAGACCAAGAGAAGACCGTATTTACATGGGCATGGGGAACTTTTTTCTGGAGCATTATTCTGTTTGGATTTAAAAATGCAGGTGCAACATACCAAAGAGCTATGACTACCATATTCCATTATATGATACATAAAAACATGGAGGATTATGTGGACGATGCCTTAGCTAAATCAAAAGAAAGGATTACTCATATTGAAGACTTGCAGAAGATACTAGATTGCATGGAGCAATTTCAACTCAAGCTTAATCCAAAGAAATGTGCCTTTGGAGTTTAATCAGGAAAGTTGCTAGGGTTTATTGTATTAGCAAAAGGAATTGAGGTGGACCCTGAAAAAGTTAAAGCTATACTAGAAATGACTCATCCACGCAACATTAGTCAAATGAGGACATTACAAGGAAGACTCCAATCAATCAAGAGATTTATGTCACAACTTGCAGACAGAGCACAACCTTTTACTAAATTTCTACATAAGGGTGTCACATTCAAATGGAATGAACATTGTGAAAATAACTTCAAAGAATTAAAAGAGTACCTAGCTACTCCTATTCTCATGACACTCATTCATTGAAAGCCATTACTCCTATACATTTTAGCTACAACTACATCACTAGGAGTATTAATGGCGCAAGAAGATGAAACTAAAAAGGAAAGAGCAATCTACTATATCAAAAGAACACTAGTATCTTATGAACTCAATTACAACATAATTGAATGAAAAAGATTGCTTAGTAGTTATCTTTACATTATAGAAATTGAGACATTATATGCTATCATATACAATAAATCTCATTGCAAAGATCAATCCTTTGAAATACCTCTTAAGAAAGACAACATTAACATGAAGACTAGAAAAGTGGGTCCTGATTCTGAGCAAATTTGACATTGAGTACGTGGATAGAAGGGCTATTAAAGGACAAGTCCTCACAAATCAATTAGCTGATTCACCATTACAAGATGATGCACCTCTGATAATTGAATTTCTTGATGAAATAATAATGCATTTAACTAAACATCTATGGAATATGTACTTTGATGGTTCTTTCACGCAACAAGGTTCTGGAGCAGGAGTTCTCTTTATTACTCCTCAAGGATACAAGATTCCTAAGGCATACAAATTAATGTTTCCATGCACCAACAACATTTCTGAATATGAGGCATTAGTAAATGGTCTTAAATTGGCTATGGAATGGAAGATCATAAAGTTAAATGTGTATGGTGACTCTCAGCTTATTATTAATCAAGTAAGTGGAGACTATCAGACCAAAGATTAAAATTTGATGCCTTATAAACAATTGGTTGATGACCTGAAGAAGTAATTTGTCTTTGTCACATTCCAACAAATACTGAGAATAGAGAATAAAGTTGTAGATGCTATGGATACACTGGAATCCATGTTACAACTAGAAGAACATTAGTTCTACTATGAATTCTTGGTGGAAGAACTAGCCTACCCAACTTTTGATACCCCTGAGTACCAAATAATTTGTGCTTTGAATGCCCAAGACCAATCTCGGTACGCCAAACTCATTTCCTATCTAACTGACCAAACTTTACCTGATGGTTTATCAAGGAATCAAAAATGAGCCTTAATTAGGATAGCATCACGTTATATCCTCGTTACTAATAACTTATATAGATGAGGTCTTGACGATACACTTCTTAGATGTTTAGAACAAGAAGAGTCGGATCGCACATTAAAAGAAGTCCACGAAGGTGTATGTGGATCACACTCAAATGGCTTTTCACTAGCTAAGAAACTGCTAAGAGTAGGATATTAATGGCCCACGATGGAAAAATATGTTATTCTATTTTCAAAGACATGTCATAAATTCCAAACACAAGGAAATCTCATCTGTGCTCCTGCTATAGAACTCATACCATTCATAACACATTGTTCGTTTCAACAATAGGCCTTTGATTTGGTTAGACAAATATATCCTAATTCTTCAAGTGGACACAAATACATCATTACGGCCACTAAGTATTTCACTAAGTGGATCAAAGCCATGCCACTGATCAAAGCCACTAGCAAATAGGTGGCTATGTTTATCTTGAGCTACATTGTTTGTAGATATGGGATACCCTCTTCAATTGTAATAGACAATGGGGGCCAATTTAAAAACCGATATTGAAGACCTTTGTACACAGTTTCACATTACTCAACATTGTTCCTCAATATATTATCCTCAAGGTAATGGACAGGCTAAGGCATCTAATAAGAACATTCTCAAAATCCTACACAGGACTATGAGTAAGTCTGGTAGAGACTAGCATTTACAATTAAATCTGGCACTTTAGGCCTCCAGAACAAGCATTATAACACCTACTAGAGCCACACCATTTTCCCTAGTCTATGGTGCTTAGGCAGTATTACCTATTGATGTTGAATTCCCATCTCTGTGGGTATCCTTACAAGGTCTTGTTACTGACGAACAATACCACATTGATAGGGTAAATTCTTTAGACTTACTTGATGAGCGCCGGCAACAAGCGTTCGATCATCTGAAAGTGTACCAAAAATGCATGTCAAAAGGATACAATAAAAATTTCAAACCATGACACTTTCAAGTGGGGGCTCTCATTCTAAAAGAGATTCCTAAGAACCAGCCTAACAGACAACAGAAAGGAAAGTTTGAACCAAACTGGTTGGGACCTTATGTCATTACTGCAACTTTTGGGACTGGAGCTTATCAGCTAGCTACACCTGAGGGAGATTTTCTTCCTAATCCCATTAATAATCTACACTTGAAGTGGTTCTATGTTTGATGTCTAGCTAGCAGAGCCTATGCAGTGAAAATATCAGAAAATACCAAAAAAAATAGAAAATTGATCCTGAAGAAATCCAAAAACAATGGAAAAAGTCTTGAAAAAAAGGTATCCTTAGTGAAAACTTGGCAAAAAAGCGCCTTGATACGACAAAAAAATTAGAAATTTAAAAAATTTAAAAAGAGAAAAAAGTGCCTTGATGAAAACCTGGCAAACAGGCATCTTGGTAGAAAAATAAAAAGCTTTTCCGAGTGGTAAAACCTAGCAAATAGGTGTCACTCAAACTCTGTGCTCTATCTATCAATGCATCAATGAAACTAAACCTTCATACTTGCACCTGTGCTATTTGGTGACTTTGATTCCTTAAAAATGTCCTATCCTTGCTTGGGATTTGTCTGCATTTGCGGCTTAGGAATAGTCATTTTGCACTAGGGGCATCTTTCCTAGCATGGTCAGTTTGCGTCTACTAGGTTGTCCTAAGCGTATTGTCTAGGATGGTTTGCCTCTCAAAATAGTATTTCTCAATACTTGAACTTAAATGTCACTATCAAAAACAAAGGTGTTTCTTCAACACCACCTACCTGTGACAGACATCAAACTAGTGTTTATCAACACTTTAATCCTGAACGTAAACGAACTAGTTTTTTTCAACACTTAATAAAAAATGCACTAGTGTTTCTCAACACTTTAATCAACCAATGTTTCTAAACACTACATTGGATTGCAATTGTCGATAAATTTAATCTCACATATACTCAGACATGAAAGCATATTTCTTATTTCCAAATTTTGATTGATGAATCTCTATTGCGCTTGACAAATGAATCAACAGTATTTCTCAATACTACTTAAACTGCATATAGTTTGATCTTGGCTTGATTATAATTCTTTTATGTTCCTATGATGTTTCATACTAGAGGAATCTAAGCAATTATAAATTTTCTTTGATTTATTTTCAATTGGTGCTTGTTATGTCTTTTGAGTAACTCCATGACGTCTATTCAAAAACAAAGAGTCGCAAGGACAGGGGCATAACATTTTCTTGATTTTCTGCGTATGGTGATTATTCCAAATGATCCTATAATTTTCACCTAACTTGGATTTTTATGGTAAGAGCTACCAATATGAGTGGATAGCCACATATATATATTGATCCTTGTTATGTGTAAACTACGGTGAGGTTGCAACAATTTCCTTGTTTGGTTTCTAAATCAGACTCTCACTAAGGTGTATGTTACATGATGTACCCAAGGATATGAATTTTCAAGGTCATTATGGGGCATATATCTTACATTACACTTGAACAGAAACTGATTCTTAAAAGTAAAATAAGATAACTAACTTGTCATCCTGGCTTCTATGCTTTGATGCCTAAGTTTATTTCCGACATTGCACCAATACACATAGTATTCATACTTTCATGATACCAGTGAGTATTAGTGACAGTTGTACTAGCAAGTGATGTTCATTACAAAAGCACCCAATGATCATAAAATGCTATAATATATACAAATTAGTGACATTCCTAAGAGTCTACATGTACATGCATTTAGAGATTGCATGATTCATTTTAAAGAACAACATAACAAAGGACTTGAGCTTAAAATAAATTCTTGATTCATCTAAAATCCAAGTTAATTACATACATCAATATTAATGATAATAATGTTGTTGCATATCCATGACATACATTCTGCATTCATAAATGAGAAAGACAAAAGACAAAATCAAATCATTCAAGCATTGCTTTTTTTTTCTACTTCCTAAGTGCATCCATACATTTATTTGCATAAAGAAAATCTCAAAAACATTCATTTTCATATTCACTTGGTATCATTTGAAACACATTTATATCAGTAATAAATCAAATGAGCATAAATGATGTCATCACATCTCTAATCTAACTCATCAAAAGACCAAGATAATAATCACATGTGCATTACATCTAAACATCTATCAAAGCATGAGAACCCATGAACATATCACAATTCAAGATCAACTATCTTAGATATATCAGATATGGATCATATCAAAAACATGGAACTGTCTACAAAAGAGTATCAGAGTATCAGGTGAATCAAATATACATGTATAAATGTCATCATACATGTTGGCACTCTCCAATTTGCCACAAATTTGGAGTGACCAATTTGAAATTTTCTATAAGGCAAGGTGAGTACCCCTAAAAATATTTTATGAGAAGGCTTAGTTTGAATGCTTGTAGAAGCAACCCTGATGATTTTCATGTTATACCACTTGGGAAGTGGGTTCAACACCTTTCATTTGACATATGCAGTAGGTTGCAGCTCCTAAATTTCAAATCTAACATGTTTAGGGAGTAGTCATTTTGAGGTGTTCACTTAAATCTGCATTTTCGCCTAAGTGTCACTTTGTTGTAACAAGCCTACTTTGCATCTGAATATCTTGCATCCTTTTAAGTTTCATGGGTCACTGCTTTGGGACTCTTTTACATGTATGTCAAAGAGCTTATGTTTTAAATTCTAAGTCATTTTGAATCCATTTGATAAGTTTTCAGTTTCCCCAAAGTTGGTCCTGCAGAACTGTTTAGTTTCTCTGCCATACACAGATTACTGAATAGTCTACTTTGAGCTTCTGCAGGATATATCTAGTTGAATGCCCTGCATAATTGATTTTTCCCCTGCATTAAAAACTTGGAAGTGTACCTTCCCAAAGAATTTCAGACTCACACCAATCCAGTTATCCACTTTGCCAAAGCCTTTCCATATTTAATTTATTAAGTTTCACTGAATGTGCAGAATCTAGAATTAAGTGACCTACTTTGTGGTTTCCTTGTTTGCACCCAATTCAAGGTCAGGCATAATTGAAAGTTGTTCTCTATTGTGGAATTGGAAGTGTATTTCCCTGAATATTTTTGGACCTTGACCAATCCGTTTGGTCACTTTTCTAAGTTGATTCCAAATCAGATTTCTACACTTTTTACCAAGTTTGAATTGACAAGGTTGTAAAGTGCTGACTTTGCAAATTAAGTATTGGTTGATCAGTTTACTTTCAGATCAGGTTGGTTGAAGTTTCATAATCCACATATGAAGGTAATTTCATGTTCAGAGGTCCAGATTTTGAAGGTTCTTCTTGATGAGGTTATCAATTCAAATCTGAAAGAGTTTATTGCAGATTGCCAGTGCTACACAGAATAAATTTTACAGAATTGTTGTTTTCAAAGGGTCATATCTTTTTGTCAAATGGTTGTCTAAGGATAAATTGTGGATATGATCTCCTTGCATATAAGTGCATTACCTGGATTGGTGGTTGGGTCTCACTACCTATTTCCTTATTTTTGCAAAGATCAATCTTTTTGCATTTTATACTATTTTGGTATTTGCACTTACACAATATGCTGGAATTGCAAAGTCTGATAAGTTGCACCTTGCACAAAAACTTGGATCCGATGAAGCCCATTTGTGTGCATAATAATTGTTGATGAATAGATTACCTTTCCAAGTGATGGCTCCTCAGGAGTTAATATAGTATCTTTCAAAATAACATTTTGGGAAGGGTTTATATATGCTTGAATGTTTCTGGTTGCAGAATTGAATAAATTAGCTCACTTTGCACATTATTATCTTGTGACCTTAATATTGTCATGGAAATCCCTTTTTCACATGCCCTCATTTGTTGGAAATAAACATATTTCTTAGATTGCATGATAATATGATGCTCTCTGATCAATTTTTGAGACTGGTTCCTGAGGCTAGATGTTTCTGTTGAGTTCAGTTTGCAGAATTGTAATGAGAAGTTTGAAATATTCACCAATTCAGTATCTTATGATCCATTTTATTAATCAATTACATCTTGGTAAATGGAAGGTGATATTGGATTCCAAGATGAAGATCCTGAAATCAAGATCTCAAAGGTACAGTGTTATTTGTGAAGTTCAAATGCTTGATGCATGTAATAATAGAGCACGTTGTTATTTAAATCATTTTTTGATTTAAGTAATGATGTTATTGGATACATAAGGTGTTTCAAATTTGTAAAGAAACAATTTAGTTAAAGGAGAGAAAAATATAGAGGGATTTGCATTCAGTAGAGGCTTATAAATGATGTTTTGATTATGGTTGATGATAAATGAAACAAAGCATGTACCCTACATTGACACAAGGAGTCTTTATAAAAATATTTTGGAGGATTGCGCAAGCAAGTATGGAATATTAAATTAGAAGAATAGGACACACATTGGAAGAAGTATGAATGTACCAAGCATAACGTGGGATTTGAGATTGATTCCATTTCTCAAGCCGAAGGCATTCCCCTGAACATGATTCGATCAAAAGCATTGATTGGATAAGGTTACATTTGTAATGCACCAATTCTCCTTGCTAAACTTCAAAATTATATGAACTTAACTAGTGAATCAGTGAGTTAGAGATTCATATCTTCATAAGAGTCAAGATATCTTTATGAGGAAATTTCATTAAGTTTTGAAATGTCAGTAGTAATTCAGATTTGGCAGAATGTTGCACATGATTATGGGAAAAACAGAGCATTGAAATGCCTGCACAAGGTATTTTTTGGGGGTTTTGGTGATGAAGAAGAAGCAGAAGGATCTTGTTTGGGTGTAGATGGTAGTTAATTTGAGTAGGAAAAGTCATTCTTTTTCAGAGCAGCAAAGTGTTGGGGGATGGCTTAGGAAGGTGTTTGGGTCTCTAATTGCCTTGATCTATGTATGTTACTTCATTTACGCCTTGAATCTTTTGTTTAGTCATAATTATGCATGTTGGAATCCTATCATCAGTAGTACTGGTAGTAGTGGCAGTAGAAGTACTACTGAGCCTCTGGCATTGTGAAGTCTGAATGCTACAAAGAATATGAATGATGGTAATGGTGGTGATAACAATATGGGCCACACTTCTTATAGGAAAGTAATTCAGGTGAATTCCGCCAAACCTGTAAGAAGAGAATCAAGTAATGGGACAAATTTAAAGCATATAGTCTTTGGCATTGCATCCACTTCAAGGTTCTGGGATAGTAGAAAAGAGTATGTAAAACTGTGGTGGAGGCCTAAAGAGATGCATGGTTTTTTTTGGGTAGAGAAGTCTATTAAGGGAAAGGATTCTTCCCTACCTCCATTCAGGATATCGGGAAACACTTCGCATTTTAAATACACAAACAAGCTGGGCCACAGATCTACCATTAGGATATCTCGCATTGTGTTTGAGACATTTAGGATGGGTTTGCCTGATGCAGATTGGTTTGTCATGGGGGATAATGATACAGTCTTCACTGCTGATAATCTAGTCAGGTTTCTTTTCAAATGTGATCACCGCAATTTTTATTACATTGGAAGCTTATCAGAATCCCATCTGCAAAAAAAAATTTCATATAGTATGGCTTATGGAAGAGGGGGATTTTCTATTAGTTATTGGCTAGCCAAGGAGTAGCCTACGCTAACCATAGAGGGTTGTGTTACTAAAAGGAATAATCACCCAGCCTTTGAATGATGTTTAAACTTTTAAAATATACCAAGTACAATCAAGAAATCTTTTAGAAGACCTGCGCGGAGGAAGCAGCCAGCGATTATTTGGGAGGACTTCAGAAAATACAAAAACCAATAATCCCACATTGCTTGTGGGTTGTTTGTTTTTAGTATTTATATACTCTGAAGCATGTATAATGAAATAGGTAGAAGAATCAATAGGCTATTGGGTCCCACATTATTTTATAAGCCCCATTATTTTAAAAGGAAAACCAGAAAATGATTTAAAACATAGAGGGATTTAGTCCCACATTCATCCCACAACCAAAGTTTGAGATGTTTATAAGCCAAATGGAAAACATATTGAAATTTGAAGCAGAGTAGGAGGCTCTCTTCACACGCACGTGCAGGAGGCCAGGTTGTGCATTGGGAAGAATGCTGACAATGAAAGATAATGAAATTTTGCAGACATTGGCGATGAGGATGACAAGTGACTTGGAGGACATGTGGCATAATGTCATGAATTTGGGAGATGGATTGGAGATAACTGTTAGTTTTCAAAGACTCAGAGACTAACCGCCAAGTTATCTGCCAGATGCCAGTCGTGTAGTCAGGAGAAGTTTTGAGTTAACCGCCAGAGGTCCAGAGATGGTGTGACTGTGCAGTCGTTAGTTTTCCTAAGCTAACTAGGGTTAAGAGTTTATTTTGGAGACTAGGAGACTACACTATGGAGTTAACTATGGTTAAAGCGCAGTCAAGGTGTGGTTAAGTTAAAGGTTGTCTCCCAGTCTCTAGATTTAACTGGGGTTAGTGAAATCTTAAGGAGACTTGGATACTTCATTGAACATGATAACCGGAGTTAAAGGTGAGTTACAAACCAGTTAGGAGCAACCAATCTGAGGGTGCCACATGTCAAATTATGGTGAGTTGTGAGCATAAATATGCCTAAAATGGAAATTTTCAATGGGAGAGGAATGTGCACAAAGTATTAAAAGATAAATGAATTCAAAAATCAAAGACTGTGCAAAGTATTCAAAGAGAAATATTAAATCTGATTTGCCTATAGGAAAAGACAAAGTATAAAATATTAATATTGTGCAAGATTAGGGAATTATAATATTTTATATAGTATGATGCACATATTGTATTTCAAATTTTGAAATATGCATTCTCGGAGACTATTCAAGATAGTGGAAAATCATATTTTTGTAGAAAATAAAGTCAGAGATTTTGGAAGAGACAAGCAGAGATCATATTTGAAATGTCACCAATGGAGATCAGATTCCCTTGGAGAATCAAGTCTGTTTTGAAAAGAGAGAATGAAGTAATATTTTTTAGTGGATAGATGTAGATTAGATTTTGAAAAGGGACAAATGTTTATCAGGCATGAGCTTTAGGGATTTTCTGGTTTTCTATATTTTTCCTTCTTTCCTCTTTTGTTCCTATCCCTATCTTTTGCTCTGCTTGGGGGGTTTCAGATTGTGTTCTTCCTTTCTTCCAGAATGCTCAGAGAAGGTTCCATAGGAATGTTGAATATAATTCTGCAAGGCGGACTTCCTAAATTTTGTTTAAGCTTTTAAGATTACAGTTCTGAATGCATTGAAGCAGGACCATTTTTATAGAATACAGTGCAGTTCTTCTTCTATATTATTGTTGTCTCTTCTTAGTTTTGTTTATGCTCTTGTATATTTTTACTTGTAAGGCATCTAAAAACATACCAGTTGTAAGGCAACGTGTCTAATTATTTATGAGTTTCTTTCAAGGAAATAACTAAGTTTCATAAGTAATTTTAGAGAGAAAACATCAGTATGAGGATTTGATACAATAGTGTAGAAGTGACAGGATGGTTTGTAAGGCACTCAATCCGAGTTGCATAAAGTTTGTAAGGAACTCTATAGTATTTTCATTAAATTTATTCATGTGGACTTATTTTTTAGTAACTCATTGTCCAAGGATAGGGACTGGTTAGGGTTTGTTAAGCATTCTTTCTTCAATCATCAAACATAAAGCAATCATTCAAACACATCTTTGTTACTAAGTGCATATAAGTTTTAAAAGGATTGTGTTGAAGTAATACAATTTAAATTTGTTGATTCCTTTCAGAGAGAATCAAATAGGTTATTCCACCTGAAGTTCACAAGAACTGAAAAAGGAAGACAAAAGGTTAGCCTTCCTTGAGTTCAAACTTAGAAAAAGAAGAAGGATGAACATCCTTATGCCACTGTTATTTGTTCTTTACAGTCATAGTTTTCCTTGTCAAGCTTTGTTTCAGATTTTTTCAATCATTTGAAGAGTGGTATTTTATTGATGTGGTCAGAAATATAATAACATAGCAATGAAGACCCTATCCACCATTTGAAGTTTACTTGAAATATAGTAAATTATCTAGGCAATACCCGCCTGAGTCCTGTGGAGCTCAAAGAAGAAGAAGGATATTATCCAATCCTCATCAATTAGACTTTATCTTGCATGATATAAGAGTGTATGGTCTGAGAATCAAGCATATCATTTTGTCAAAGTTTGTCTATGCAAGAAAAAGCTCTAACAAATTGGTGACTCTACTGGGGAATATCAAAGAAGTTTTATACCATGGAGTCTCTGGTGTAGTACCTTTCAACTCTTTTCAACCATTTTTAGTTGAGTTGAAGCCATTAAAGTCATAGAGTCATATTCTAGAAAATGACATATTCCTCAAATTTTGTAAAGCGAGTCAAGTCTATTTTGTCTGTCATTGCAAAGTGTCTGAAAGTCCAATTTCTTGAAGATATATTCATACTATCTCACATGTGGTGAGTGGCAACTCCAAGTTCTTTGATTTGCACTAGTGTGCATATTTGAAGAAAGACTACAAAAAAGAAAAGTGGACTTGCAGTGAAAAGGACAATAGATTTTTGGACTCTTATGATTGGAGGAATCATAAAAAAGCTCTATGTTGGAGATGTGAGTTGCTGATTTGAAGAAGGTCAGAGTTAGGAAGAGGATCTTAGCTATTTAAATCTTTTCCTATACAAAGAGGTGGTGGCTCTACCAAGTTTTGAAAGTGATTTGGAGGTGAATTCAAATCCAATAAGTTTACAATAGCTTCATCATACTCCATGTACTTTTATTTTCATTGGATAAAGTCTTTTGTTCCATGAAAATTAGTTATGCATATGTTTCCCTATTAAGTGGTCAGCACTAAGTTAAGAGGGAAAAAAGAGGTAGTTTGTAGATATTCTATCTATCAAGATGTCACACCTATATTGGGTTAGGTTATGCAATGCTATAAATTTTGAAGGTATACCTGGATACCCAAATTTTATTCCACCAGTAGTCAGAGATTGTTGCCTAAGTTCACTGGCCAAGGTGAGCAATCAGCTAAGGAACATTTAAGAAAGTTTGTTGATTTGATAGATGATCATGACATCACACATCAGGATGTACTAATAAATCTCTTTGCAATATCCCTAATAGATGATGATAGGGATTGGTTTAAAGAACTACCTCATGGTTCAATAGGGTCTATGACTGAATTGGAGGAGTGTTTTGTTGAGCAATATGGTGACATAGAGGACAATAGTGTTTCTTATGTTACATCCAGTTTTGATGAACCTATGTCAAATTCAAATGATGATAAAGAGGATCTTGAGGAGGAACTTATCAAAAAGCAATTGGCCATCATAAAACAAAGGAAGAAAGAAAGAGCCAATAGGAAATCTCAGATCAGGATTAATGAATTAAGATGGAAAATACTGAAACAAATAACAATAAATGATGTTGAGGATGTTGAATATGGATCTAGTTATGTTGATGAGGCTAAATTTAGTGATATCCAATCTATTTATTATGGTTATAATGATGAGTCCATTTATGTTGAAGGTTTATGCACCAGTTCTCCTTGCTAAACTTCAAAATTATATGAACTTAACTGGTGAATCAGTGAGTTAGAGATTCATATCTTCATAAGCGTCAAGATATCTTTATGAGGAAATTTCATTGAGTTTTGAAATGGCAATAGTAATTCAGATTTGGCAAAATGTTGCACATGATTATGGGAAAAAAGAGCATTGAAATGCCTACACAAGGTATTTTTTGGGGGTTTTGGTGATGAAGAAGAAGCAGAAGGATCTTTTTTGGACATAGATGGAAATTAATTCGAGTAGGAAAAGTCAATCTTTTTCAAAGCAGAAAAGTGCTGGGGGATGGCTTAGGAAGGTGTTTGGGTCTCTAATTGCCTTGATCTGTGTATGTTACTTCATTTACACCTTGAATATTTTGTTTAGTCATAATTATGCATGTTGGCATCCTATCATCAGGTGTACTGGCAGTAGCGGCAGCAGGAGCAGCACTACCAAGCCTCTGGCATTACGAAGTCTGAATGCTACAAAGAATATGAATGATGGTAATGGTGGTGATAAGAACATGGGCCACACTTCTCATAGGAAATAAATTCAGGTGATTTCTGCCAAACCTGTAAGAAGATAATCGAGTAATGGGATAGATTTAAAGCATATAGTCTTTGGCATTGCATTTGCTGCAAGGTTCTGGGATAGTAGAAAAGAGTATATAAAACTGTGGTGGAGGCCTAAAGAGATGCGTGGTTTTTTTTAAGTAGAGAATTTTGTTAAGGGAAAGGATTCTTCCCTACCTCCATTTATGATATCAAGAAACACTTCAAATTTTAAATACACAAACAAGCAAGGCCACAGATCTTCCATTGGGATATCTCACATTGTGTCTGAGACATTCAGGATGGGTTTTCTTGATGCGCTTTGGTGTGTCATGGGGGACAATGATATAGTCTTTAATGCTGATAATCTGGTCAGGGTTATTTCCAG
Organism: Thuja plicata; assembly: GCA_018584345.1. Classification (NCBI taxonomy): domain Eukaryota; kingdom Viridiplantae; phylum Streptophyta; class Pinopsida; order Cupressales; family Cupressaceae; genus Thuja; species Thuja plicata. Next base: position 6,391,844 of record MU227026.1, read on the forward strand.
ATGTGACCACCACAAATTTTATTACATTGGAAGCTTATCAGAATCCCATCTGCAAATTTTTATTTTTTTCATATAGTATGGCTTATGGAGGAGGGGGATTTGTAATTAGTTATCCGCTAGCCAAGGAGTAGCCTACGCTAACCACAAAGGATTGTGTTACTAAAAGGAATGATCACGCAACCTTTGAATGATGTTTAAACTTTTAAAATATACCAAGTGCAATCCAAAAATCTTTTAGAAGACCTGCGCAGAGGAAGCAGCCAACGCTTATTTGGGAGGACTTCAAAAAATGCAAAAACCAATAATCTCACATTGCTTGTGGGTTGTTTTTTTTTAGTATTTATATACTTTGGAGCATGTATAATGAAATAAGTAGAAGAATCAAGAGACCATTTGGTGGGCTCCTTGGCTAGAGGTTTAAAAATACTGGTGGGCCCTATTATTTTAAAGCAAAAATCTGGAAATGCTTTAAAACATAGAGGGATTTAGTCCCACAATCATCCCACAAGTAAAGTTTGAGATGTTTACAAGCCAAATGGAAAACATATTGAAATGTGAAGCAGAGCATGAGGCTCTCTTCACACGCGCGTGTAGGAGGCCAGGTGGTGCATTGGGAAGCATGCCGATGATGAAAGACAATGAAATTTTGCAGACAGATGGTGCTAAGGATGAAAAGTGACATGGAGGACACTTGGTGCAAGGTCATGAAGTCAGGAGATGGATTGGAGATAATCGTCAGTTTTATGAGACTCAGGGACTAACTGCCAAGTTATCCGCAGATGCCAGTCGTGTAGTCGGGAGAAGTTTTGAGTTAACCGCCAGAGGTCCAGAGATGGTATGACTCTGTAGTCGCAAGGTCGTCTTAGCTATCTGCGGTTAAGAGTTTATTGTGGAGACTACGAGACTACACTGTGGAGTTAACTATGGTTAAAGTGCAGTCAAGGTGTGGTTAAGTTAAAGGTTGTCTCCTAGTCTCTAGATTTAACTGGGGTTAGTGAAATCTTAAGGAGACTTGGAGACTTCATTGAACAAGATAATTGGAGTTAAAGGTGAGTTACAAACTAGTTAGGAGTAGTCAATCTGAGGGTGCCACATGTCAAATTCTGGTCAGTTCTGAGCATAAATATGCATAAAATGGAAATTTTCAAAGGGAGATGAATGTGCACAGAGTATTAAAAGATAAATGAATTCAAAAATCAAAGATTGTGCAAAGTATTTAAAGAGAATTATTAAATCTAATTTGCATACAGGAAAAGACAAAGTATAAAATATTAATATTGTGCAAGATTAGGGAATTATAATATTTTATATAGTATGATGCACATGTTTTATTTCAAATTTTGAAATATGCATTCTCGGAGACTATTGAAGATAGTGGAAAATCAGATTTTGTAGAAAATAAAGTGAGAGATTTTGGAAGAGACAAGCAGAGATCAGATTTGAAATGTCACTGATGGAGATCAGATTCCCTTGGAGAATCAAGTCAGTTTTGAAAAGAGAGAATGAAGTCAGATTTTTTAGTGGATAGATGTAGATCAGATTTTGAAAAGGGACAGATGTTTATCAGGCATGAGCTTTAGGGTTTTTCTAGTTTTCTATATTTTTCCTTCTTTCGTGTTTTGTTCCTATCCCTGTCTTCTGCTCTGCTTGGTGGGTTTCAGATTGTGTTCTGCCTTTCTTCCAAAATGCTTGGAGCAGGTTCCATAGGAATGTTGAATATAATTCTGCAAGGCAGACTTCCTAAATTTTGTTTAAGCTTTTAAGATTATAGTTCTAAATGTATTGAAGCAGGACCATTTTAATAGAATACAGTGCAGTTCTTCTTCTATATTACTATTGTCTCTTCTTAGTTTTGTTTATACTATCTTATGGTTTTATTTGTAAGGCATCTAAAAACATACCACTTGTAAGGCAACTTGTCTAATTATTTATGAGTTTCTTTCAAGGAAAGAACTATGTTTCATAAGTAATTTCAGAGAGCAAACATCAGTATGAGGATTTGATACAATAGTGTAGAAGTGACAAGATGGTTTGTAAGGCACTCTATCCGGGTTGCATGTAGTTTGTAAGGCACTTTATAGTATTTTCATTAAATTTATTCCAAGGACTTATTTTTCAGTAACTCATTGTCCAAGGATAGGCACTAGTTAGGGTTTGTTAAGCAGTCTTTCTTCAATCATCAAACATAAAGCAATCATTCAAATACATCTTTGTTACTAAGTGCATATAAGTTTTAAAAGGATTGTGTTGAAGAAATACAATTTAAATTTGTTTATTCGTTTCAGAGAGAATCAAATAGGTTATTCCACCTGAAGTTCACAAGAACTAAAAAAGGAAGACAAAAGGTTAGCCTTCCTTGAGTTCAAACTTAGAAAAAGAAGAAGGATGAAAATCCTTATGCCACTTTTATTTGTTATTTATAGTCATAGTTTTCCTTGTCAAGCTCTGTTGCAGATTGTTTTTAGTCATTTGAAGAGTGGTATTTTATTGATGTGATTAGAAATATAATAACATAGCAGTGAAGACCCTATCCACCATTTGAAGTTTACTTGAAATATAGTAAATTATCTAGGCAATACCTGCCTGAGTCCTGTGGAGCTCAAAGAAGAAGGAGGATATTATCCAATCCTCATCAATTAGACTTTATCTTGGATGATATAAGAGTGTATGGTCTAAGAATCAAGAATATCATTTTTTCAAAGTTTGTCTCTACAAGAAAAATCTCTAACAGTACAAAAGAATGATATCAAAAGGATCAAGATATACAATATGATCTCAAAAATATGACAACATGCAGTATCAGGTCTAATTACCACCCTCTCCCATATCTGGAGGAGGAGGAGGAGGAGGTTGAACAAATGGAACTGGTGGAGGCATAGCTCCCTCAGACTATTGAGCCATGCATGAAAAAGATAGTTCTCTCTGATCCTCTAGAACCGTAGTATGATATAAACCAAAATAATAAGCTTCTCTCTGTCCCTGATGAGTCTCTATCTGAGCCTAAGTGTCTCTCTCTACCCTAAGGATATCACCCTACCTGTCCCTCTCTACTCTAAGCCGCTCAAGATGTGCATCTCTATTTGCAAGTAAGGCCTATAAAGTCATCATCCTCGCTCTAAGCTACTCACACTCACACTCACACTATGAAAATGCATCTTCATCTCTGCCTATATCTCATCTAGATGAGTTGTCCTATGTCCTGTCTAGCTGAGCATCCTACTGACACTGCCTCTGTCTCTTCTGATCTCTAGTCAAAAGTGGATCTGGATCATGCTGGGGAGAAATGAATTTGAAGCGAGTCTACCTCCCACTACCACTGGTGCTCTCTCCACCACCCACCGCACCTCCACCCCTATCATCAGCATCATCTTGATCATCCAAACCATGTCCCCTATTAGGAGGAGGGCACCTCCCATGTCTCCCATCTCTCCCATGTCTCCCACCATCCCTGCCTCCATCTCTCCCCATAGCTCCTCTCTCTCTTTGCACTCCCCCTCGGCCTCAGACAGGATGATCGTCAATGGGATCATAATCCAGTGGATCCTTAATATATGGAATGGCTTCATCCAACTCTGTGAACCATGGAAATAAATATTATAACATCTGCGCATGTAAACCATCTGAACAACCAACATCTACTACCTCTGACTGCAAATCCCATGGTACTGCTACCATATCTCTAATCGCTCTTTGTGCAGTCTCATAACCCAAATAAGGACCCCACAGTGGTGTCTCATCTTAGATCTATGCATATACAGATGTATCCTTGCACCTACCCTGTATACAATTGTACTACCTCAAAACACGTGTGACTAAGAATCTCTCAATGATATATCAGGTCCTGCCAATCAGGTACCTACTCTAAAAACAATAAGGCATCTGGCACCTGTCTGATAACCAATCCTCACAATCAAGGTAGGGTCACCACACTACTACAGTCATATCATCTAGAAGACAGTGCCAATACTCCACCTTGTCTAGATGGGGCTGTTGTATCCAACCTCAGTATATACATACATATGGCTACTCTTGTAGACGCTGCCTATCCACTATATGTCATGTAACAGGGATATGCTCCCAGGCCTAGATCTATAATACTAAAATGTCTACAGTCATGCTCCATGAATAATGGTACACTATCTCATGTAACTCCCTATACATGTGCGCAAGTATGCAACTGCCCCGTGAAAATCTCTATCTTGACACAATCATCTTCTCGAGCATGTCAACCCAACTGACCATAAATCTGTGTTGTCCTCGGTTAGGCATAAGGACACCTCTAATAAATCTAGCCAAGTATACAAGAAGGTTCTCATAGTGATCATGTGTGTAGTCCCATGTAAGATACTGACGAGTAATAGTGTCCTTATCAAAGAATTTTCATGTTGTAGCAATCGATGAAGCAGAGGTAGAATTGAACTACACCTCTCAACCCATAACATGAAATCTTAGATCCACCACATACCCTCTGGTGTAACGGTCATCTTACCAGTAGGTAGATTGAAGGTGTTGTGCTCCTAGTGTCACCTCTCGGCCAGAGTAGTCAAAAACCCTCGATTTACCCTGATATCAGGTAAATCCCTCAAAGACAATAAACCAACACGAACCACTAACTTTGCCTTGTCATCAGTCAAAGACCTCAACAAAGCAAGAACACGACTAGGATATAGTTCACAAAATGAGACAACCTCAAAAGGAACCTGTTAAACAGATAGTAATTACAGAAAATTTCAAAATCAGTGTTCTATCTAAGCAAGCTAAGCAGAAAACCTATCAGCTAAGTGTTTTTAATGGTCAGCAGAAGAAAAATAGTCAAAATGGGGAATTAACTAAGTTGAAAACTGGAAGCAACCATGTTTTTACGGGGTGTGATCCCTTCTATGGGATGCAATCCCCAATTCTTGAGATGTGATGGGGCATCTGGGAAGTGATCCTATTTTTAAGGGATGCGACACGAGATGTCGCATGCAACCCTGTTTCAACAGGGTGCAAAAAACTTGAAAAACCTAAAAACTACTACAACATACGATACACAACCTAAAATAGGGTGTGATCATGAATTTGAAGGATTCAATGTGGGATTTACAGTAAAAATAGGAAATGACATGGAATTTGCAGGATGCGACACTAAATGTCAGAAACGACGCAAAACAAAAATGCATATATCTTGAGCAAAAATGCATAAAAATGAAAATTGCAAATTTGAAAAGCTAGGTTTTTTAGCACTTACCAGAGGTGGGTAGTCAGTTGGATGCTGATATCAATGACTGAGCTTGAAATGATGCTTCTCCATAGGGACCACAATCTTCTTTGCAGAGCTCTTTGAATTACCAAGGTTAAAAGTGAGAATGAGTGGGTAAAAAGTGAATTTGGGCCTATATATTTGACTTTTTGAGCTATTTAGGAGCTCTGGAACTCCTCCCAGGAAACTCAAATTCATTTTGTTCTCTTTCTGATCAATCAGGGAAAAAATTGAGCACACAAACAATGTTCTACATAGTGCAGTCAAATTTTTTACGACAGTTACCAAAAATGCAGATTTGCTCCATATGTTCTGAAAATGATTTGCAAGCTTTCTGCAATCAGTTTTTTGGGTTCCATATCATCCAATTGCACATTATTCATCAAAAATATTGGTCAGACATTATTTTATTAGCCTCAAAACTAACATTTTAACGTGATTAACTTGGTAAAATTATGTTTTCTCTAAACACACCTTCATTTCTTCACTTCTTCTAAGTTGATTCTTTCTCGATTCAATTGATTAGTTCAAGTAATACATCATTCTACAGCGGGATTTATTCTTTTCCTTCGATTTTGTTCCCGAGGGGGCATGATCACACTAAAATCAATCAAATTCTTGCTCGAAACAACATTAAAATGACTTCGTTATCAAAAAAAATAAAGGCATGATAGTTCCTTGACTAAGTCAAGACTATTGGATTGAAAGCTTCGGTTCTCAAAATTTGGATATCTTATGTCCACTTTTCTCAAATTCTTATTAAGCTCTTGGCAGCATTGTACTGACCTTCATTTGATCAAGTTCAAAGTCTATATTATCGATTCTCGAATGACAACCAAGTTCAGAATTGGTATCTTTAAGATAATTTCTTATTGACCTTTGTTCGATAAAGTTCAAAGTCAATTCTATCAGTTTAGTTCAATCAAGTGCGAGACTTATCTCATCAGACATTCCATTCAATCAAGTGCAAAATTCTCAAAACTTTCTGATGTCAACATCAAAAATTTTCTTTGAATCAATGCACTGATCTCACATCTATTCAAAGAGGGACATATGTAACCACTCTAATTTGGTCTTCTCTGACCATAGACCCTATTTTCCCTAAGTGTGATTATACCCCTAATTATGTCAAGACAATTCTTCAATTTATTGGCATAATTCATTAAATCAAATTTAATCTCCTAAGTGGTTTTAATCACTAAATCAAATTAATTGCCTTAGCCAATTAAATCAATTAAATTAAAATAATTGAATTAAATAAAAAACAATTCAATTCAATCAAAACAAATCAAAATATGGCTAAAGAAATTTATAAAAGGAATTAAATAAGTCCCCAAATTACATTCCCATTTACAAAATAGAAAGTCAATTCCCTAACCAATGGGAGTGAAATCACTTGGATCACCTCACATGAATCACCAAAGATTCAATCTCCACCTCTCTTCCACTTTCAATCCTAACCTCTCATTCACCAAATTATTCTATAAATAGAATGGATTTTAAGCTCAATGGGCCCCTAATTTTGGAAGTAAACTTATGTTGCTAGCATTCTTAGACATCTTTATGCATTTTAGAGTAAATCTTAATTGCATTGTTATAATCTTCAATTCTAGAACTAAAGTGAACCGTTTCTTGAGTATTTAGGATTGATTTCTTTGAATCTTCCATTCTAGGTTGTATATGTCACTGATTAATGCATAATCTGAGGGAAATTATTGCATTCTTCATACTCCTCTTAGATAGGAAGCAATAAGTAAGTTTTAGTGTTTAATTCTATGGTTTATTCTATGTTTTACACTAATGTAATGACTTATTGAAGTGTTGTGTTGCAGATTACAGGAACCAAAAAATACACACACTATGTACCTTCAAAATTTGAGACAAAGTGTTGTCCCAATTGTCTTGCAACACCTTCAGGATGTGCAACTCAATCTGAATCTTTGTTGACAACTCCATCATAAGCTCTGCAACTAAAAAGTTGTTATCATAAATGAGTGTCTTTGCATGAGCAATATGTTTTTGCATGAGATCCATGTGTGGAAGGAGTTGGCTCTGTATAGATGTAAGGGATTCCCTTGTTCTTTCTTCTTCCCTTAGTAGCTTTTCCTAGATATCTGTCAGATACTTGATCTTCACAAAATGTGTTGAACTCCAACTAGGGTCAAGTGCCAAAATGGTTTTCACTTTCCTTCAAATCTTTATCAATCTTAGTCATCTTGTCTTTTATTCCTATGGTAAAGTTGGAAGTGTCACTCAACTTTACAAATAATGATACAACATTGTTTACAGTATTTTCTAGAGAGCTAAGGATAGTTGTTAGCTTCACTTTATCTATTGCAATATTACTTGCAACATTCTCTAGAACCTTATTATCAAATTTCCTTTCTCCCTTCTGCAGTAATTTGTCTTGACCATTAAGATCTATGTTGAACTTGTGAACTATGTCAACAAGTTGTTCCATAATAGGTTCATTCTTATTGACTTCAATTTCTAGAGAATCAAGGAATATACATTTGATATCTTCCAGTACTCTATTCATTTTCTTCTCACCTCAGAGCTTTTATTGTCTAGATCTTTTCTTCCATAGCTCACCAAGTATATCCATTTGTTCGGCTATTAGGTTGGAATGATCCCAATTAAGAATCACAATGTCTTCCTCAAGATCAATTTCATCAATGATTGTTTCTTTACCCTTAACCTTTGATGGAATGATTTCTTTACCTTTTCCATCATCATCCTTATCCTTTCTATACTCATTTTTCTCCTCGGTATTCAGTTGGAATAGGTCATTGACAATCTTTGCACCAACTATACAATTTGTATCAATTGTAGAGACATTCACAGTATCCTTCTGTGACTCGGTTTGGCTTGTCCTAGTAGTAGGTGGAGCCTGATGCTTGGTTCCTACTTGACTTGATGTAGATTCGGTAGTATTTGCTTTGCTTGGAGATATGATTTTCTGAATAGGTGATTGGGGCAGGGATGCCATCACTTCTACTACAATTTATTCAGCATTTGATTCTTAAATGGTCTAAACCTCAGGTAAATCTTCCTCTTTATCCTACACAAGAGGGTCTGCACTCTATTTTTCTTTCTTATCTTCTTCCTTGATTTCAAAAATTGTTTTCTATTTTCTTGTTTAATATTTGAAAATTCCTAAACCTTGGAGTGTTATTATTCTCATATTGAGTCATAGAATATTTTGCTTCTTTACTAGTTATAGTAGGCATGACTCTCTTCAAGGTTTCCATTCTGATGTCCTTTTCAATCTGTACTACATTGTGCCAGTGAATCTTGATTGCCTTGAGAAGGTCTTTATTCATATGGCTTTTTAACTCAGATGGATCATACTTCCATCTTGTCATTTTCTCCACTAATGCATCCTCAATCATCTTCTACTCATATTTAGTTCTGGTAGCATACTTCAATGATTTGAGAGATCCCATACCACTACCTCCTTTCAAATTTGTAATCCTCTGCTCAAAGGTAGGTGGTGGCTTCTTGAATATGATTGTATCTTCTTCTTCTTCTTCTTCTTTAGGCAATTTCAGTTTTCTTCTGGATCTAGTGAAAGTAGGGGTAGAAGCCTTAGGTGTTTTCTTGGTGGCTAATATCTTCTTCTTAAGAGGCTTTGATTCTACCTCTTCTTCTTCTTTCTTAGATTCATCATCTTCTATCTTTATGTCATCTCCTTTCTTTTCAGTGATTGAAGGAGAAGGGTCAAAAGACTTGCCATATTTCTTTCCAATCTTCTCAATTCTCTTCCTTCCTCTCTTCAAGATCTTAGGAATCTCAATTTCCAGAGATATTTTTCCCTTTGCTTCTTCATAGGTACCAAAATATGGTGCTTTGGGATCAACAAGTTCATTCATTAGAGCTTCAATGATGTCTTTGGTCTCATCAATGTTAACCTCATATGCAAGAGGTTTCACCCATGCAACCCTAGGATTGACTTCTTGAATGTATACCTTGTCACAGTAAACTATGAAGAAAATATCATTCATATAGTCTTCTACCAATTGTTTAGGGATTTTGTATCTATTCTGCATCTTCTCTCTAAAACTCTAAAAATATGCATCCATGATGCTCTGAAAATTATCTCCTAATTCTGCTATGAATTCATTTAGCCTATAAACTATGGGTATGTCCTTTTTCCATACAATTGTGCCTTTGGAAGGGAAAAACTTCTTCACATAAAAGAATATGCATACAAAGAGTGAACCAAAATTACACAGATTGGTATTGGATACCCAGATGCTCTCCATGTTTTTTCTCAATTGGATGAGTTGCAACTTAGCAAGGTCGAATGAAAGATTGTTCTTGACCACTTTGTATGCCAAGTCCACAGCCTCACATGGTACACTATTTGGTTAGCTAGAACTGTATATCTTGTGTGCAATCACATGAATACCAAACTTCAATTCCATGTATGTGACTCCATTCAATTTCATGCCTCTTCCATCCCACTCGGCAAGAGTCTTCTTGGCTAGGTCATCCCGGGGTAGGGTTTTGGTTGCCTTGGATTTGTCGAGAATTGGGTACCTTGTCACATGGTGTACCATTGTCTTGGTGATCTTTGTGTGTGTGAAACATTGCACTTGTTACCTATGACACAACACTTCAATAGATCATTGTGCTAGTGAAAATAGGGTTAGTAAAGCATGTAAATCCACTAAAATCGATCTATTACTTCCTAACTAGGAGTGTGAAAAATAACATAATAGCCCTTAGATTATGCCTTTTTCAGTGACATATACAACCTAGAATGAAAGATTTAATTAAAACTAAGAAAGATATCCAATAAACATGCATTCTAGCTCTAAAAATCAAGATTATAACAATGCATAAACATGGAAGCTAAAATGCAATATGAATCTATGTTAATCCTAGCAACATAACAATGCTTTTCAAATCAAAAAGTAAGGGCCCTTTTGAGCTCAAAAACTTATTCTATTTATAGAGGAAATGAGGAGAGAGAGGGGGGACAAGGGTCATTAAAGGAGTTGTAAAACCCATTAATGAGGTGTAAGAGACATAAATACCAGAGGCATTCATGAGGCATGGGCTTGAGGAATCTCCATTAATAATGCATTAATGGGAACATTTAAGAGGCATGGTGAGGGTGTAAGAAGCAAGCTTGAGAAGGTGGACTTAGAGGGAGTCAAGCTTGAGAAAGTTGACTTTCTCAAGTGGGTTGAGATCCTAATCACAAATTTAGGAATGTGACATCATTAGGAAGTGGGTTAGGATAGGTTTAAGATTAGGATTAGACTTAGCATGGGGGAATAGGTTGGGATGGGTTTGAACCCAAGGTTAAGGTGGTTGAGGTAGGTTAGGTTAGGGGTTAAGGGGAATATTAATGAAATGAATTATAATTAATATATTCATTTAAAAATAGGAATATTAATTATTTAATCTTTTTATTTCTTTAGATTATTAATTAGGACTATAGCCAATTAATTAGATTAATTTAGGCTAGAAGATAGGCTTTGCAAGTGATAGGGGTTTATTTAATTATTTTTAAATAAACTACCTTAGCCAAGTATTGATTTGAATTGATTTGATTGGTTTTGATTGGCTAAGGTGATTAATAAAATTGAGTGATTAAATCACTTAGGAGATTAAATCTGATTTGAATGAATTATGCCAGTCGATCAAAGAGTTGTCTGGACATAATTGGGGGTATGATCACACTTAGATAAAATAGGGTCTATAGTCAGAGAAGACCAAATCTAGGTGGTTACAATCTTCACTAGTTGCTCCAACTAGAGATTCATGTCATGAACACAGCTCAGAACAAATCTAATCCATTTTATCTGAAAGTTTTGTGGCATATACAAAATGTAGGTTAAACCCTTAACTTGAAGGTGTTTGTGTTCCAGCTTTAGATTTCTGTCCACACAAAATTTCTCATGTGCTTGATTCATCTCCAGTGTCCCTAGTTGTTGAATGATGCAATGATAGAAAGCTCGGATGTTGTTAATCAACATTACCTTGAGAGGAATTTGGGACTGGGATCCCATCGGATCTGTCTCTTCTGCAATCATTGGATGAAGCTTAAACTTTGGTGGTTCACAGACAACATTCCTCACTAACATATCAGATCCCTTCTTAACCTTACTATTGGATGAAGATGTCATAATCTCTCAGAGGATTGATAAAAATTCACTGCAACTAAAGCTTTCAAACACAAATTCGCTTTACAATCACTATTAACTCTTAATCACTCTATAAACTATAAACAATAACCCTTCAACATCACCATTTATGAGAAATTTCATCATAGATTTTCATTAAATGCTCCATACTTGGTAGTTGTGACAACTCGGGTAGCTCTCCAAAACTTTCTTGGAAGCTTGGCAAAAACTAACCTTTACATCTTCAAAACCATACAACCCGACTTAACTCGGTTAAGTCTATGTAACTCAAATGTAACTGAGATCCTGATTTAGTTAGAACTATAATGTGTCCTGGTGCATCAATATGTTGATTTGGACTTTCTAGAATATCTAGAATTGATGTATGATGACTTGTATGCATAGTTCCAGTTATCTCCTTGCATATTTATTTGGAGATGGTGGATCCACCCCTCACTATTTTTGGTGTCATTCGATCCTTTATTGTTTTGGTCTAAATTCTCAGGAAACTTCCTTACCCACTGCTGACTCATCTGTGTTCTAATTTCAGAAAAAATTTCTTTCCCTTTCTCAAAACCAGTATCCACTTTTTCTCTGTTCATGCAATTCTTGCTTAGATGACCGAGTTGTTTACACACATAACATCTCTTAGTAGGATTCCTATTTTTGAGATGAGTCTTTTGACAATTTGCACCAATGTTCCCATAATCACCACAATGAAAACATCTTCTCCGTATGTTGTAATCCCAACCAAAAATTGCTTTAGCTAGTTGTTCAACAGGGTTCCATTTCTTAGTTCTGCACTCGGAAGACTTATGACCTTGTTTGTTAGAATAGAAACATTTTCCTTCAAACTTAGGTTTCTTAGTGCATTGACTTGCCCTTTGTCCATGTTTTTTGCATGTGTATCATTTACCATTAAACTTTGACTTTCCATTGCTCCAACACTTATTTGTTGTGTTCCCTAACTTTCCATAATGATTATATGTAGGTTTGTTGTTCTTTTGAGCTCCTTGCTATGAGGATTCACCTTGTTTAGTATAACCTAATACAGTCTATCCATTATTTCTTAATTCAGTTTTCTCTATCAACTAATCCATGCTCAGCTATGAATTCATCATACTCTCATTGGTTTGCTTTTCAGTATTGAGATCATTCTGCAGTCTTTCATTTTCAGTCCTTAGATTGATAACTTCTTGATTTGAACTATTGAGTTGATTTATCATATCTTCTTGCTGAAGTGACAAATGATGAATTTTATTTTATTTTTCCTCTAATCTTGTACTTAGCAATCTTTTATCTTCTTGTGTCATTTCTCTGTCATTTTCTGCTTGGTTCTTTTGTTCCATGACTTCACATATTCTGACTAAATGAATTTCTTGTTCTCTCTTCAAATTTATGACTTCTTCATGTAAATTGAGATTCTTTTCAAGTAGGTCTTCATTGGCTGCATCAGCTTCTTCAAAAATTCTTTCTTTACATAAATATTTAATTCTTTCTTCTATGTAATTTTTTCATTCATTTGCACTGCTAAATATTTTCTTCTCTTCAGGGAATAAGAGAGTTGCTCCTTGAGTTTTCTAATTTGATCCATGGCCACCTATAGATCTAGCTTTTCATTTGCAATGGCTTTCTCCAGTCTGTATATTTCCATTGCCTCTGATCTTTTCTCAAGTTGTTAAACTTATGACAAGAGAACCTTTAGCTCTGATACCAATTGTTGGAAATATATTGTGGCTAGGTGACTAAGAGCGGGGAGGTGAATCAGGGAACAATAAAACTTATTCTCTTTTATCCTTTATTAGATTGTCTAATCTAATTGCATGGATGAAACAGAAAAGAAATAAACATCCAAAACACTTGACACAATATTTGGTTACCCAGAAACCTTCCAAATAGAAAGTAAAACTGGGGTGGGGATAGTACCCACAAGATTTAGTACTGCAGTATAAATTTAGCCTGTTAAAGCTTACAATTGACCACTTCTAATGGCCTACCCTATTAGGAGAAATAAGGACTATTAGTTCTACATTTTGAAAGGATTTGTACAATACAATTAAGTATGCAACTCTGTTAGGATATTTGTAAAGGACTATTAAGTCCACCCGGTTAAAGGATTTTGTTGATACACCTGTTAGGATGAACTAGTGGATGATCTGCTATGCAACTCTAATTTGATAAATTAGATCCTTTGAAATAATACTGATCACTTGAATGTGATAGATGAGTCTCTATTGTTCCTTTTACTATTGTAGCCTCTTAATCAATTTTCCACTTCATATTCGCATATCCATAATTTGCTATTACTACTTCACTTACACTCATTTGGATAAATAAAGTATCTTAAATATATATATTATCCAAAAAAATACCTTCATAAGTCTGCTTCCATAATATAAATTAATATCCAACAATCCACTCGGATGATATACTGACACTCGGGCAATATACTAACACTCAGGTGACATAATAAACTACCAATCTCTGGCACTCGGGCTACACTGGGTACTTAGGTCACATTTATCACTCGGAGCTGGTGTGCAACTCGGGTAACACTGGTGACTTGGGTGGTACTGATTACCACTATCTACTTGGTCAACACTGCAACTACTCAGATTGCACTTCAAGATGCTAGCTCTGTCAACACTATAATCATATAAGTAACTAAGTGTTTTGGCACTAATTGACAACATGCATTTCCACCGAGTCTACAACTAACTCAAGAGAGGGCATCCCTAGCTTTGGAGACACTTGACCCACACCTTGAACACAATATTTTGCTTTTTTAAAAATGTTATGATATATATGTAAGTGACGAAGAGAATTTTGTTAGTTTTGTAAATTTTGAAATATACATAGAATGAGCGATAAATATTGTTAGAATAACTAAGAGGGGGGTGAATCAGTGGCCTCAAAAATATTCCAATAAATTAACCCAAAAACTTATTACCACAATTATAAGCCTTTAGTTATCTTCAATCCTACAAGATGAATGCCTTGAAATAATCTTATCAAATAACTACTGCTCGGAGTTCACTTTTAAACCTTATTCTTTATCTTTACCAATTTTCAGTCTTTCATTTACCGAAATACAGTAAATTACTTAGTGTATACCGATCAATCCAGATTAGTTATGTGTAATGCAAAACACTAAAGTAATGACTCATAAACACATTGACACATGGAATTTTAACATGGAAACCTTGTTAATGGAAAATCCACTTGGGACCAGTAACACAAAATTCTCACTCTTTTGAAGTGAGCTCGGTGAAGAGCCAGCCCTGTTAAAGGTTACAAACACACTGTTAAGTGTGACCTTGTTAGAGGATTTATCACTAACAGTTAATCACTTGATATATGGCATTTCACTATGTTTTCTTTATGAATTAACCTTTTGATATTCCTTGGGATGTATCTCAATATATAAAGGATTTGTTTAGATCTTGCTTGGTTAAGAGACTTATCTGATTCAATGGTTAAACTTAAACAGTATATAATCTGTTCATATAAACAACTATACTTTGCAGATGTTCAGATCTCTTGTAAGCTCATAATACCTTTCTGATCAATGTCTCCATTCAATACCTTTGCTCCACTTCTTTCTTCTCAGTGATTTTGTACTTCTCTATTGCTCGGTGTCCACGAAAATCTTTATCTATGTTCTTTAGCTTGATTGATCACGACTGTATAAAGTTGTTCTTCACCAATATCTCTTCATCATATTCTTCTCTATTCACCCCCTAATTCACAATGAGTTAGCTTGTCTCTTTATAGACATGATTTCACCATTTTTAGGTCTCATTCTTTCTTGTTCTTGACATGATCCGAAAATCTTGCCTTTCTTTCTTTAAAGCATTACTTCAATTTTATCCAATAGATTCCTCTTAGAAAACTGGAATAAAACAGCTTTAAATCTCTTGCTTATCTCTAAATTTTAACTTGTCGATGAAAACAATGTAAACAACCACTTAACTTCATCTTTAGCTCCTTCTAGCTAAGTCTTTTTCCATTTCTGAACTTCAGTTCTTTTCAGTGTTTACCTCTTTGTTAGCTCGGTCAACACTTCAGTTCTCCTTGGGCATCTCTGTCATGATTGTCTGTCTGTCATGCAACACTGTGAAGTTTTGCTCAGGTTATTTTGGTTTTTCTCATCGGTAATGCTTGCTCAGGTTTCTTGCTTGGGTATCACTATAACTTTCCTCTTGGGGTTCTTTGTCTGTCAGGGTGCACTGTCCGTCAGTGTTTTTTGTCACTTAGTGCATACTGAACTTTTATGCATTACTGATAGCATAACCTTAATCTTTCTGGTTCTCTGAATTCTTTAACACTATGTATATAACCAATCAGATTATATTAAGTTGACATAAATCACAATACAATACATTAACTAATTTAATGTCTTGGATTAACTTTTGGCAGCTTGGTGATCATCAACTTAATATCTTCAAGCATTCAATCAGTTATAGTTCATCAATATTTCCCTTTGGCATTGATGGCAACACACTACATTAATACTAATACAATATGAAATATATTAGTTGTATTTCATCAATCTACCAAACTTATTGTTCTATAACCAATACAAATATTTGGCTCTCGATAAGCTCATATAGCTTAGATTTGTTTCTTGCAGAGTGCTTTCTTCAATCTCCATTCCCTTACTAGATAGGTGTAGAAGCTTCTGATTCTGTCTTTTATGTTGTCTCTCCCTTTGACTGTTCCTCTCCTTCATCATCTCTTTTTCCTTTGACAGCAATATAGAGTACTATTTCCCTTAAGTTATTTCTTCCTTAATTCATCTCTCCCTCATGATACATCTCTCCCTTTTGATATTCTCTCCCTTATAGGTTACATATCTCTCAAGTCATCTTAATTCATCTCTCCCTTATGATAGTCATGATGGATATTTCATATGTAATCTCTCCCTTTGACAACATTGCCAAAGTTGTATCCTTTCTCCTTTTTATAATATACTCCTTGAATTTCCCTATCTGTTAGCAATACAATGACTCTGGTGTTTGGTGTAGATTTGTACCTTTTTGTGTACTGATGTATTTTTGCATTCCATCTCTTTTTGCTTGCATCAACATGAATGATCTTCTGATTTTGTGTAGGCTAATGCAGCCTCCTAGTTAGCTTACTGACCAATAGGTAATGGTCAGACCCCTAGTATCTTTCTCAACTACTCAAATGTATCTTTCAACAATGGCTTTGTGAATATATCAGCTAATTGTTCCTTGGATTAAACATATTCTAGTATCACCTCTTTCTCTTGCAATTTTTCTCTTAGGTAATGATACTTGATTGCATATGCTTAGACTTAGAATGCATGATAGAATTCTTAGAAATGTTTATTGCACTAGTATTATCACAATAGATAATTACTGGTTCAAGAATTTTTATATTCATACCTTCTAGTAACTATTTTATCCATGAAATGTTAGAGAAATTTGTAGTAGAAACCGCATATTCTACTTCTGGAGTAGATTGTGAGATGCATCCTTGCTTCTTGCTTATCCATGTGACAATTTTTTCACCCATGAAGAATGTTCCTCCAGTTGTGGTCTTCATGTCATCTAAGTTTCTAGCCCAATCAGCATCTGTATAGAATTGAAGCTCAAATTTTCCTTCTCTTTTATACCATAAGCCATAGTCCTCGGTGTTCTTTAGATATCTCAAAATTCTCTTGACAACAGTCATGTGTGACTCTTTGGGATTAGCAGAGAATCTTGCAACTATTCTAACTGCATGTGCTATGTCTGGTCTAGTATGAAAAACATACATTAGTTTGCCAATCACTAATCTATACAAGGTCAGATTCACCTCATTTGATTTGTCTTCTTTTGTCAGCTTGCATCTGGTTTCCATAGGTGTTCCAATTGGCTTGGAATCTTGCATCTTGAAAATATTCAACACTTCCTTGATGTGTTTGGATTGTGTGATATATATGCCTACATCTTGTTGAAGAATCTGTAGACCAAGAAAGAATTTGATCTCCCCAAACATTTACATCTCAAACTCTTTGCCCATTTCATTAGCAAAGGATTTACATAACATATCATTACCCCCAAATATGATATCATCAACAAATATTTCAGGAATCAGAATATTATCATTAGAATCTTCTTTTAAGTACAGATTTCTATTTTCACTTGTTCTTACAAATCCAATACTTATGAGATAGGAGTGAAGTATTTCATAGTAGGCTCTAGGTGCTTGTTTCAATCCATATGAGGATTTGTGTAGTCTACATACCATTTTTCTTCTATTTGGATCAACAAACCCTTCTGGTTGTTCAATGTATACCTCTTCTTCTAGTATTCCTTTTAGGAATGCAGATTTGATATCCATTTGGTACACCTTGAATCCTTTGAATGCAACATAAGAAAGTAGTATTCTAACTCCTATTCTAGAAATGGGTGCAAATTGTTCTCCATATTCAATACCTTCTTCTTGTGCATACCCCTTGCATACTAATCTTTCTTTATTCCTTGTGAATTCTCCATTTTTTGTTTAGCTTTTTTCTAAATATCCATTTGGTGCCAATGACATTCTTGTCATCTAGTCTCGGTACTAATGTCCATGTTTTGTTCTTCTCAATCTATTCTATTTCTTCATTCATAGCACTGACCCATTCTTCATTCTGAAGTGTAGTATTAACATATTTAGGCTCAAAATCACAAATCAAATATCTAGTGTTCAGTGACTTCTTGTTCTCATTCCAGCCTTCTTGTTTCCTATGATCTAGTTCTATCGATGATTTCTTCTGACATACTTGGAAAGTATTAGTTCAGCTCTTTGTTCATCATTCTGATCATCATCTTGAACTTCATTCTGATCTCCATTGCTCGGAACATCATTTTGAGGATTTTCCTAATTTTTGGCATTTGTAGCCTGATGCTTGGGTGCAATGTTCTATTGCTTGGGAGTGATACACTGTTGCTCAGGTAGAGTGTTAGGTTCTTCAGTGTAAACAAACCTTTTGTATTCTTTTGCTTCTTTTCTGATTTCCTCATCATTTTTCTCTGCATATTCATCTATTCTGATATTTTCACTTTTAATGATTTTGTTAGAGGACTTGTTAAGACATTTATAAGCCTTGCTCTTGGTGGAATACCCTAGAAAGATACCTTCATCAATTTTGGAGTCAAGCTTTCCATTTCTATCATCTTTCAAAATATAAAATTGACTACCAAAGATTCTGAAGTAACTTACATTGGGTGTGTAACCATACCAAAGCTCATAGGGTGTCTTTTTGGTGTCTTTCTTCAATTTACTCTGTTCAATGTGTAGACATCAGTACTGATAGCTTCCCTCTAGAATGTTTGAGTGATGCTTTTTTGTATCATCAGTGTTCTTGCACAATCAACAATGGATATGTTTCTCCATTTAGAAATCCCATTTTGTTGTGGTGTTCTTGTTGCAGAAACCTGTCTTTTAATTCCATGCTCATTGCAAAAGTTAGTGAATTCGTCATAAAAAAATTCTCCTCCTCTATTTGATCTTAAGAATTTCAATTCCTTACCACTTTTTTTTATACCATAGCTTTATACCATTTAAACATCTTGAATGCTTCTGATTTTTCTTTTAAGAACATAACTGTCATCATTCTAGAATAATCATCAACAAAGAGAATGAAATATCTATCACCATAGTAGCTATTTTCTCTCATGGGTCCACATAGATCAGTATGGACTAACTCTAGAATAGCATTAGATGTATGGGATTTTCTCTTGAAACTAGACTTTGTCATTTTACCTTTTTGACAATTCTTACACATGATATGCTCAAGTTTTGACATGCTCGGTAAGCCTCTTAATTTCCTTTTATTGCTTATCTTAATCATGTTGTCAAAATTCACATGACATAATCTCTTATTCCATAACCATATGTCTTCGTTTATATCCATTAAACAAGTGGTTTTTATATCATCAAGATAGAATAGGTTACCTTTTGTTTGTTCACCAGTTCTGATCAACCTTCCTGATTCAATAAAGATCTTTGCCTTCTTATTTTCAAATGCTACTTGGTGACCTCTGTTGTTCACTTGTGAAACACTTAATAGATTATAGTTAAGTCCTTTTACCCAGTATGCATTTTCACATTTGATCAGGTTATTCAACATTATGGTTCCTTTACCTTCAACTGGACAAGGTGAGTCATTACCCATTCTTACTGATCCACCATTATAATAATCAAAAGTTTCAAACTTTTGTTTATCACCAATCATGTGGTGAGTGCAGCCACTATCTATAATCTAGACATCATTTTGACTAACCTTAGATATGAGTGCAGTCTCTACATACCTATCTTCTTTGCCTAAATCATCCTTCATGGCCACAAATACCATCTCAATGTATTCATAAGATTCGATGTCACTATCTCCAGCTCTGTTCTCAGCCAAGTAAAAAGTCTTCTTCCCTTTGTCCTTGTAATCTCAGGTATCTCTTCTGTCAGATTGTCAGTTGCTTTGGTAATATCTATTATCACTTCTATCAAACTTCTTTTCATATGATCTGACATTAATTCTGTCATCTTTTCTTTTGTTAGGACATCTAGAAGCAAAGTGTCCAATCTCTTTACAATTAAAACATACAAGTGGTAATTTACCTTTTTATCTACCTTTGCCTCTCTGCAATCTTCTAGCCATTAGTGCTTCAATCTCATCAAGATCTTGGTCATCACTATCACTTTCACTATCATTTCTCATAGTGTGTTTATGACTTGACTTACTTATTTTCAAAGAAGATTTGAATCAGCGTAATTTTTAGTGGCTAATATTTGCCTTTTGGCAAACTCTGGGCAATATCTTTTATAGAATTGGCAAATCACGCACATTATACGTTGGCCCAAATCGCCCAATCTTGACATGGTACCGGTTAGATATTCATTGGAATAGCCAATAAGATTTTCCATTTCACGAGGTTGACCAATATATTCACCTTTAACCAATGTGACGTGGTTATTTTAAATGTCTCTTATTCACGAAGGGTATTAATTATGAATTTCATATAAAATATAAAATAGCCAACCCGTTAATTAATTGTTTTATAGATCATGATCTATTTCGCCAACCATTAATTATTTGTTATATTGACCACGAACTATTTTTCCAACCGTTAATTATTTGTTATATGTGACCACGAGTTATTTCGCCAACCGTTAATTATTTGTTATATTGACTATGACCTATTTTTCCAACTGCTAATTGATTGTTATATTTACCACGACCATATTTCGCCAACTGTTAATTGGTTGTTATATTTACCATGACCATATTTCACTAATTGTTTATTAATTCCTACATTCAAGTCAGCCAATTTTTTCCAAAAGCCCAAGAATTAAAAAAATAGAAATTTGAATCATGTATTGATATAAATTAATATGAAATTTGTTAGTCTTGACTCTTATATTTTTCATGTCACCTTACAAAAATTTGGAGGGCCAGATTTAGAAATAGCAATCTTGCAACAGTAAACAGAGGATTCACTTTCAGCATTTTAGAGAATCAGAATTCAGAGGAAGCTAGACCAAGCCACAAGGTAAGAATTTATTTGTTCAGTGTTCACATTTCACAGTATTTCTATTAATTTCCTAGTGACTAGTGAGAGGTCAAGATGTCGGATAAGGGTGACTATCCTGAGTATCATCAGATTCAGGCTGCTGAAGGGATTGAGATGTCAAGGGAGGTTGAACTTGAGACTCAGACTTGTCACTGTGCTCAAAGCAGTGAAGGGATTGGAAAACTAGACAAGGGTAAGACTCATGATCGTCAGGGAAGTGAAGGGCAGGGTAAGACTCCTCAGGGAAGTGAAGGGTCCAGGAGGCCATCAAAGTGCCCAAAACTTAAAGATACTACAATAAAGGCTTTCTTTGGAGTTGGCAATGTTTCAGCTCCATCAACTTTTGTAATTGCAAGTGCAAAAGCCATTCACAGTAGCTCACCAGTACCACTACCACAAGCTGGGGTTTTCATTGAGTTAAATGAAAATCAAAATGCATCAAATGAGGATAACAATGGTGGCATGAAAAAATATGTTATAAGGGATACGCAGAACCAGTTGGATGAAAATGCTAGCAATAAAGATAATAATGATGTTGGTAGGAAGAAAACAAAAAGGGTAGTAAAAATGGGGCGAGAGTGGGAAACGACAAGAAATTTTAAGGTTGATTGGGTAGAAAAGTACTGGTTCATTGAACCAGTCCTAAACAATGATGAACAACCAACAGAATGCAGGTGTAAGATTTGTACCTAGAAAAATAAAAGAGAGAAGAAGTTGTAGCTAAAGCTTGACACTATAGAAAAGCATATTGGTAAGGTTTATGAAAAACATATCAGAGACGAACAAGAAATATCAGTAGTGAGATGGAAATCAAAGGAAGAATGTCTTCATGTTAAGTATGCCATAGAATATGAAGAGCATAACAAGAGAATGGCAGCAATTTCTAGTAGTGAAAATCCAATCAAGGCTGGGTTTAAACATGCAGCCAATGAAGCAAACCTGGCAAAGACCGTTGAGATGAGTGTTGTTTTTGATATTATGTCCAGAGGGTGTCCTATGAGAGACTTCTCAAAATATGGTAATTTATTATCCTTTTTGAGAGTTCCTCACTATCCTATGTCACATTGGTCAACAAATGTTGGATGGGAAATGGCAAACTGTCTTTCTGAGGTGGAAAAGCAAAATTTATAGGAGAAAGTAAAATAGTCCATATTCATTTCACTATCCATAGATGAAGTTACAGTAGTAGATAACACTGCTTGGGTCTATATGCATGTGTATGCAGTAAAAGAACATGTCTGCCAAACTCATCTACTGTGTGTTTGTAAAATGAGGGGCAATTCAACAGCAGAAAACTTATATGTTGAAGTGAAGAATGCTTTGAATGAAGTTGTTGGTATGGATGATTTGACAATTGGCAAGAAGCTAGTGTGTGTTGGAGCTGATGGAGCTACAGTAATGCAAGGCCAAAGGAATGGTCTTTGTGCAAGATTACAAACTAGTATTGTACCTTACATGCTTGGCATACATTGCATGGCCCATCAAATTAATTTAGCATATAAAATTGTAAGCGATTTTCCTACAGTGTCAAAATTTGAAGATCTAGTTCATGAGCTACACTCTTACTTCTACAGAAGTCCAAAACATTTTGCAGAATTTAAGATTTTTTCAGAGGGAGTAACACCAGGAAACAAGCTTCTCAAGGATGTTGAGACCAAATGGATCTCTTTGCATGGACCAGTAGAAAGAGTTCTAATAGAATATCAATCCTTGATCAGACTAATATATGAGCAATGCCTCATAGTATACAAAGCTCGTAATTTGTTACATAAGTTAAGTGATATAGAGACTCTATTAACTTTAGCCAGTCTTCTCCCCATGCTAGATTTAATGAACAAACTTGTTAAGAAAGCCCAATATAGAACAATGTATATCCATGAGTATAGCAGTTTACGTAAAATGACATGCATTGCCCTGGATTGTCTGTACTCAAATATGAAAACAATTCAAAGCCCAAATTTTTTCAGGTGGCAGACAATTATAGATTTGAATCATGCTGACAATTTTTTACAATTTAATGCAAAAAATGATTTATGTGTGTTTATGAAGGGATATGAAATACCAATGCACCAATCTAAGACGGGCAAGTGAGGCAGACTACTTCCAGTTAAAAGGGTTGATTTTGACAGGATTGTTAAATCTATTAGTGATAATTTGAAGTCAATTTCCTACCAACTTTCAAGTGAGATTCGTGAAAGATTCCCTCAAGAAGAAATTCTTGAAGCCATGGGTTGTGTGTTTCCTCAATTTGGGAAAAACTTTGGAGATAAACAAAATGATGCACAACTCTTTCATAAAAATATTGATGAATTGATCAGAGAGTTTTCAAAACATGCAGATTACAATGGACAACCAATTGAAGGAATTATATATTCAGCTAATCTTAAAAAACAATGTAGACAATTTGCATCATGTATGAAATTGTAGATTAAAAACTTGGAGAATAATTTGAACCTGGTGCAATAACCAGGCTTTGGAAAAGGATAGAGCAGAGTGAAGTATTGCATGATTCAATATCATAATATTTCAAACTTGTTGATTTATGTCAAACAATGATATTAGGGTCAGTGGAAGATGAAAGAGTTTTCAATGCATTGGGGTTTTTGAAATCAAAGATAAAAAACAAACTAGACAGAAATTTGGAAACTTGCTTGAGGTTGTTTGTAACACAGTACAATGTTAGAGCCTTTCCTTATGATAGGGCATTGGAAATTTAGAATTCCATGTGTGAAAGATGAGGGCTTTTGAACACTTCAAAACCTGGTGGTACTGGTGCTACTGCTAGTTCTGAGACAAACGATGGATCTTGGTCCCAAACTCAGAATGAAGATGAAGAATTTTTTGATTTTTAATATCCAACTCAGAATGAAGAAGAAGCTCTTGCTACTAGTCAATTTCAAGAGCTGGATTCCATGTGGGATATAGAAAATGCAGACTGCTCACTGAGTGAGTGAAGTAATTTAGAAATTAGAATTAGCATTCAAATTTTAGTTAATACTTAATAGGTATTTATACATTGTATACTTATTACCTTTTAGTTATTACTATACTTGTTGGACTTGAATATTGAAAATTTGAAATTGACTCATATTACAAGTAATTACTAATAAGTATTGTTCATGATTTTTGTAATTTCAATTTATATTTTCATAATTTGAATTCATGATTTTTGTAATGTATAATGTGTTGGTTGTTTTTAATGCTGTGACAATAAGAAAGCAACCTCTTCTTCTTCTATCCAATTTTAGGAAGTAGCCAACTCCAAATATTACTTCACATCAAGAAAAGGACCAACTGACAAACACTCTGATAATGTTTCTACACTTTAGGTCTTGCTTCATATCAATATGAATCTTTGAATGATCAAAACTCTAAGAAAATACAAATACATAGATAAATTCTATGCTAATGAATTAGAAAACTCATAACTCACAAGATAAGATGACACAGGAGAGATTGGAACTAGGATCTTCAATAATTTGCAAGAGATCTTTCAACTCTATTTCTATTTATCACACTTAACTAGTACAATGTCTGCTTAATAAGCTTACAATACAAAATTTTCTAGCCCTTTCCAATGATCTTGTTAATCCTCTTATAGAGAAGGATTGCAACAAGCTTTGGATCAATTTTTTTGAATTCTTTGTCTTTTGACCGCCTGGCCTCTTTAATTTCTTTGCTGCTGTTAAGAAGATGCCATATAAAATTGTTGTTGTCACTCAAAAATGGAAAACCACCGATCAGTTAACTCTCTTCATTCTTTTCCTCCGGGGTACCTGCTGCAAACCTGTCTTTCCATGAAGTAAACACCTCATCACTGGGCCATGCAAAAGTGAGGATCTTCATTATGTTACAATTTATCCTCTCCCAATATCTCTTTTCTCACTCAATTTATTCCCTCCAAAAATTGAAGAATGCTCTAGCTTCTTGAATAGTGTCAATTGTTTCTACAAATACTACTGTACTATCCATATTTACTATGCTGCTTATCCTAATAGCCACCTCATCACCAACTTCTTCCCTCCATAGTGGCTCTCTCTTCAAATGGCCATTCTTTTTAAATATGGCTAGGAATATTTCAAAACATAAATGGGAGTATTCTTTTCTTAGGGCTTGTGCCTTCCTGATTATTACACTCCTCTCAATGTCTAGATTAATTAAATCTTTCATACATTTATAGGTAGAGGTTAGGAAAATATGCACACCATCATTCCTTTTCTGCTCAACAAAAAATGAATTTAGCTCACCCTTTCTATCCTTCCATTGTTTCATGAGGGCATCCACCTGGACCTGATCTTTATCATAAGAATTTATTATAGCTCTTAAATTCTCGCCTTGAGAATAAATAGTTGTCATATCTAATCTATCAACAAAACACATGACAGTGGTCCTTAACTTATCCTCATATAACTATTTTAAAAAAATTTGTCCCTCTCTAAACTTCATGCTTTCTTCATCCCATCTTTTTCTGGCCTTCTCTAAGCTTGTCCTTTCTGCTATCAGTTTATTCTTTTCATATTGCAATTCATCTTCTGAGCTAAAGCCTGAAGGAGAGGGAGAAGGAGGAAACTCCATTATTGGGCTAGAGGAAGAGTGTTGATATGCCTCTGCTGCTATCATTCTTTGGGGTCAAGCCTGGGCTAGCAATTGACCCCTTAGCTGGGCTATGATTTTTTCCTTCTCCAAATTTGACAATTTCTGTTCATTGTACCCCTTCAAAACTGTGCTAAATCTCTCCTGTAGGGTTTTATTTTCATCCTCCAACTTTTGGTCTACTTTCATCCCAAATTTTGTTGATTCTAGAGTGATATTTGCTGCTTCCACAACCCCTGTATCTGCAACTCTCTTAACCAGTAGATTTCTTGAATGCTCATCTTTGTTTTCTTTATCAATTGCCTTATTTCTTCTCTTTTTAATATGCCACATTACTAGTGCAGCATGGTCTTCACTAAATTTTATGCCTTTTGAAGCTTGTTGAGCTTCTGCTTTTGTGGCATGCACTATAGTCATTTCTTTTCTAATTGAATTAAAGACAATTGCATCAGTAATGTCCCATTCAGGAAGTATTAATACACCCTCCTTCTTCACTAGTTCCCTCCCCTCATCTGGAGTTATTTTGGCAAACTTGGCCATCATTTCCTGCTTGATTTTAGTTTCAAGCTCCTCCTTATCCTTGGCAGGGTGTTCTTCCTGCTTCTAACTTTTTTCTTTGAATTCATTTCTATGAATTCTCCATAAGAATTTTAAAAATGCCCTGGAATTAAGAAAATTGTCATCAGACAAAAACTTGTCACTGGCTTGCTGTGTAAATGGGTCCAATTCCTTTCCAGCATATTCTGCCACTGTAAGGTCCAACTCACTAACTTTAGGAGTTGTTGGTGTGCCTTCTTGTAATTCCTCAGAGGTGACAAAAATCTGACCAGCATTCCCCATCTGTAGTAGTTGCTCTGCAACACCTTTATCATCTATATGTAGGGGAGATTGGGATGGAGAATATACATTTGATTCTTGTTGGGCTACTTCTCCTACCCTATGCCTCTTGGGACTTGGCAATGTGATAGAGCTGGCCTCTAGTGGCCTCTTACCCTTTGGATCAGTAGTCTTTTCTACTTTGGGTACCACTGCACTCTATCCTTTCCTTTGATATACAACATATTTACCAGGAGGCACCCTTCTAGTAGGAATGATCCTACTCAATACTGATTTAGCCCTTTCAGGCTCTTTCTGCAATATTTGTTCTCTTTTCTGATTCAATGCTTGCATAATTTCTTCAAACATTGTCATTAATGAATCAATTTTCTTAGCCATGGCTGAGCCTGAAATTCCCTCAGGGGGTCATATAGTTTATCAAAATGTTGCACAAAGTCCAACCTTTTCTTGTAAGCCAGTCATTTCTCTTTCTTTATTTCTTTCTCAATCATGTCAAGCTCATTCCTAATGATATCCTCTAGGAAGTTAAATTGGTGGTCCAACACCAAGCATCTAGTCTTCTTCCTGAACATGTCCTTTATGAAGGCTTCAAGATTGGCACATCTTGCCTTGGCAGTAGTTAAGTGATAAGGCTCAAAGAAAGTCTGCAAGCTCTTCCACCCTCCCTTTGTGATGAAGAATTGGTGGGCATTGGTGATAGTAGGGAAAATTGTCCCTTTTCCTCTCCTTGTAAGTGCTTCTCCTGCAGGCCACCAATTTGCCTGATTATTTCTGCAAATCCTAATTTCAAAGGGACCCTATATGGTAGGATGTTGGGTACTCCTCTGAAACCATACACTCTAAACACAGTAGAAACTGGGTATAGAATAACATCCCCCCATTTATGCACCATTTTGAGCTCCTGGTTGTGATCCATGGGTCTCAAAAAGTTCATTAGTGATACAGGGATTCTAGGCTCATCTCCAATAAGTAACCTTCTGAGCCTAGCTACGAAACACCTATCAAATGTGATGAAGCTAGCCTCCTTGTTGTCTCACAACATATCAGCATTCCATAGCTGTACTGGCATATCCTCATCATCTCTAATTCTCTGCAGGCTCATCTCTTCTTCAAAATAATCTGCCCCTTTAAACAGGAACATGTGCATGAGTAAAGAATACCAAGTGAAAGGCTTGGTGAGCTCTGAATTTTGAATACATTTCAAGCCTTCATGAATCAAATCAGCCAAATATGGGGCAAAATCAAAAATAATGGCAAGGTGACGATGCAGGATTTGGACCATCATAAACATGAGATGGATTGGCATCTCATTCCCCTCATCTTCCCCAAAGATCTGGCACAAGGCCCTGTAAACTCCTCTAGCCTTGGGAGTGAACAAATCAACCTTAAAAGATTCTTTTGTGTTAGGACCTACTAACACTAGGTCTCCCACTTTTGTAAAAAACTCTATTACTGGGCCTCTCGGTCCCGTGAGATAGCTCCTCTAAGCTTGGTATATTTCCTTGAATTCATTAAAATCAATTTTATCCATAGGGCTTTTTGGTTCATTTAAACTAAACACTTCTCTTATCTCTTCAGCAGTTATGCTAATCATGACATGCCCTTTACTGTCTAGCACTACCCTAGCTATATCATCATAGTTCTCCGCTATCTACATGATTAAATCCACATCCATAAGCACCCCGGGTACTACCAATTTACCCACATCAAATTTCCAGACATTACTGTCTAGAGCAAAATATTTCCTCTAGCCAAAAACATTTCTAAAAAGGGCCAATCCGCTTATGCCCATATTGGCATCCCGCAACCATCTCCCATAGTCATACAATCCCTCTGCAATTCTGAACCGTGGGTCTTTAGGGATTTCTTCCTTCAATTTAGCGTAATCATTAGTTGATCTAGTCAACTGTTGGAGTAAATTGTCACATACATTTATCTCCCGATAATCCACCCTTCCCTTGAATTCTCTCCTGGGCGGCATTATGTGATGTAGGGTTTGAAATTTTACAATAGATTATATCTCTAATACCTGTTTGTATTTAATGCAATAAGCCCTAATACGTTTGCAAAGGTTTTAAGAAATTTAATCACACAAATAGAAGAATACCCGTTCAGCAGATGATCTAATAGCTTTGACAACACTTCGCTTCGAAAATGCTCTACTTCAGAACTCGTCGATGATGCCCAATAAATTATAATTTCAAATGATGAATTAAAACCCAACATTTTATGCATTCAAATTGCTTTTTGTTTTAGACTTTCCAGGCGACACACGTTCGCCATTACTTGTGTTGAGTTCAAACTTGCTGTTAGATTTTTCCATTTTAAAACATAGCCATTGATTTTACTACCTTTCTTTCTCATCCAATGTTTATGAGAAAGTCTTTCATAACATTCATCTACTGTGACACATGGAAGCCTGTCGCATTCCCTTAAAGGATAACTAGTGAGTAGTTTCATCTTAAGGCTTTGCGCCTACCATTCGATCTTCCTTAACTTACCTGCAATATATCTTTCTTTACACTGTAGATGGGCCCCAGCTTCTAGGACACGCATCACCATGGAACAATGCCTTGAAGATTAACCGTCAGGAAAATTTGCTTTGAGGCTTTATGCCAGCCATTAGATCTTCAAGATCTGTTCTACTTTTACTTCTTTCAATAATCTACAGCTTTAAATCTGGCAGAGACACGTGTCATCACGGCGCAATGCCTTAAAGCTTAAAAACTAATCAACTTTCTTTCAAGGCAAAGCGCCCACCGTTGGATCATCGTTAACTTACCTCATCTTTAACTAACCACCTTTTGATTAAGCGTGGTCTACAGCTTGCATAATGGGACACATGGTGGCAAGTCACGTTCCCTCATTGATTAACTGCCCTTCATCTTATGTTCAAGGCAATACGCCCGTCATTAGATCAGATTCAAGATGTTGTGCTTTAACTAGTGCTTGACTTTTCAACTTTAACCCACTGATTGTCAGGTGTCATTCTCTCGCATTGCCTTGATGGTTATTATCCTTGCATCTTATCCTTAAGGCTTTACACCGACCGTTGGATTTAATCTAAGACACTGCCTTTTAATTAAATTTTACATTCAGCTTGGCCCCACCTGGACACATGGTAGCTCCGTGCAATGCCTTGAACCTTAAATCATGATCAACTGTCTTTTAAGGATTTGCACACACCATTAGATTCAATCTGATCAACTTAAGCTGGCCTGGTTCTGACGTTACACAAACAGTTCATCTAACCCTGTCTCAACTTTGGTACATCTAAATTAGAGGCCTTTTCCTTTTGAAGTTACGGTGATGGTCTTCTTAACATCTCTGCTATCATATAACGTTACAAAGTCCCACACAAAGCCTTTTGTAACCTCTGAACTATTTAATCTTGTAACTGATTAACCTTACCAAAGTTACGCCAATCCACCAAATGCTTCATTGCAACATCGTAACCGTAAACACTAATGGCCAACAAATGCTCGCGAAGGTCCGTAACCACTTGATCATTTGATTCATTACTATCGTAGGTTCGAAAGTTCCTGAAGAAAGTGACAAACATTAATCCGACCGTTGACACATGTCATAGTCCATTCCTCGGTGCTTTCCATGTGGCATGTAAATTTATTATCTGTCATACTCATTACTCATTCCTGAATCATAATTTCCTAATACTAAGCATTTACTTGATTGATAATTCCTTAATTCGTTTAAGCAAAAGGATTTACTTAATTTAATAATTCCTAAATTTGTAATAGTAATTTCCTAAAAGAAAATGTTAATATAATTATTAATATGACATATACATTATTACTAATTAGTATTACATTCAATTTTAAACAAATTGCAAGTGCAACTGCGATCTTGAGCTCTTTACAAAATTACACAGGCACAGAAATGAGAAAATTACAAAACATCTTTGTATTAACTTCCTTCAAAATTTGAAATTTATACATCAATGATCAAGATTCAATGATCATAGTACCAGAGACTTTTAAGTTCTATCAGAAAATTACAAAATATCATTGTATTAAATTCCTTGAAATTTATACATCAAATTCAATGATCAATGACAATGATCATAGTATGAAAGACTTCTATCAAAAAATTACAAGAGAATAAGCTTAGAAATAGTTATAAGAGTGACAGCTGGCAACTCAGATTCTTTAGTATCAGTCTTGGTTTGCACCAAAGGTGTATCCACAGCAGATGAACTGCAAAGATAAGATACCCTATTTGAATTAACTAACCTCCCTCTATTGGCTCTTCATCTAATACCAGTAACTAGAAGTACAACTGTCTCAACTACTTCCATCATCCATGTAAATGTGACAACTACAAGGCTTGAATCTCTCCAATGTTTTCCCACACCACCATTTCCCTCTTTGATGGCCAAATAATTTCTCTAACTGTATCCAATTCTTCAAGGCATTTGTTCCACTTTGCATCCGTTATGGCTCGAGATTAAACAACAAACTTATTCATGTCAATCTCCTGCTTGTACAATTCATCCACAACTTCAAAAAAAGTTGAAATGTCAGCATCACCAACAAAATAAGAATCCACCTTGCTAGCATCCAAAAATTGGTTGAAAGAATCAACCCACTCCTGCCAGTCCTTCAACTATCCCTGTGTGTCCACAATAGCAGGGATACATCCTTCAAACTCTTCAGCATAAAACTTTAGCTTTGCCTGAATGTAATTAACTTGCCATTGAAAAATGCATACAATTCCTTTACTAATACCACCATTTCCTTAACATCAATTATTTTGTCAGGTAACTCCATTTTTTTCCCATTAGTAAAATCAACCTCTCAAAGAATTGCAAGTGTGGGCCCCAAGTATTAAATAATGGGGTTAGTAAAGACAAGGCATTAGAACATTGATATTCTACCCACTGCAAAGAAATGAATGTGCTATGAATGATTTGAGACTTCCCTTTTAAAACATTTACTTTGTGCAATAGCACCTTCTTCAATGTCTCCTTTTCAGCAATTCTAGTATCAGCAAGCTTATCAACATCCATTATTATGTTCTCTGTTGCAAGATTTGGAGCTGAGCCCCCCACAAACTCAGTTTGGACCCTAGCATCACCAATTTCACCACCCTCTATAACTGCCTTGGACTCATTTTTTTAACTATTTATTTCATCTTTTAGCACCTTCAGAGTCGTATCTAGGACAAGATTCTTCTTCAGTTCCTCTTCAAACTTTTTCCTAGTTGACACATAATCTCTGAATGTCCTTGTTGGCATGTTCTCTAAGTCCTCAACCACTGCCTTGTTCATGGAGGATGCATGATGTAGGAGATTTTCTATCTCTGATCCTGTAGTCTCCTGCAACCTCCATATTAATTGGATACCCTGTGTTGTGTCTTGGATGTCAACCAATCTAGGCTTATTAGATTCTGGGGACACACACCATACTGCTAGTGTCTTAGTGTCCATATTGAATCCAAACCTCTCTATAGTCCATCAGGGCCAAAAGCTTCATAAGATATAGCATTATCTTGCCTCTTGATTTGGTCAATTAAGAATGAGGACTCCAAGTCCCATCCAAGGATCAGCAACATTCCACTTCTCTTCACAAGATCTCTTGCCTCCTCCACAATTAATGTTTCACTGTTGGGATCATAGGCCTGTAATTTTTCAATCATTTCAACAGTCTTTTCTTGTGATTCCTCTGGTTTCAAAGACAATGTTAATTCATTCTTCTTAACTCTAAAGAGAAAACTTTTAAACTCATTGGACTTGATGAATTCGTCATCATTTATAAACTCTTTAGCTTGGATGACCCTGTCATCCAATCTAGCTGCAACCAATTCTAACTCATCTAGGTTCTTTTCTCCCTCTTTAGCCTGTGATGTCAAAAAAATTTGTCTTAAGTCAGCAAAGTATTTTGAATTACTTGGCAAGATTTGTAGTGCCTTTTGCCTTGCCTTTTGTGGTACATTCATCAACTTTTGTTTCTTTGATGGCCCTTGGTCAGATGTGGATGGATCAGCTTGTTTTATTTCTACCATCAACACTACATCAAGTTCAACTTCCTCAGGGTTTATTCTATCATCCTCCTCCTCAGGGATGTCTTGCAATTTAGACATAATATTTTCATAATTGTTTATACACATGTCAATTCTCGGCATGTATTTGAGATCAAGAAAGAAACAGTGGAAGGTAGGGTCTACCTTTTTCAATTCTTCCTCTACCCTTACAATATTGTGCCATTTAAGGGTTCTCTCCTCCCAAATATCTTCATTGAGCACATTTCTAATAACATCCTCATCTGCCATAGGCTGATTTGGAGCCAAATTGTGATTCCTCATTTCTCTCAATGCTCCTCTAAGGAAGTCTTCAGGGTCATACATCCTTGCTTTAGCAAAGGGCATTCTGAATAGTCTCAAGAATTCATGGATTTGGTCCACACCATCTTTACCTATAGAGAAATATCCTATTTGGAACCTCCTTACCAGAAAGGTTCCCTTATGTCTTTTAGGGCCTAAGTGTTCTCTATCCATCATGATAAGCTGCCATAGGAATTCTACTATTTCCAATCTTTCTGGGACATATTTTGGCAGTAAGTGTGGAGGTTGAGGGAAACCATACAGTCTTATCATAGAAAAATTCTTTAAAAAAAACATACCACCCCAATTGAGGTTAATTTCATTGTCAGTTTTAAATGCTAGGGGTCTAAGCAATTTTCTAACTAGTAAAGGAAATCTATTCCTCAAAATACCTAACATGTTCATTATTGGATCCACAAAATCCATATAAAAAGAAATGGAATTAGAGAAATGATTAGTTCTATCCCATAACCTAGTCCAAAGTTGAAGTGGAACAGGTCCTCCTGCATTCTCGGTCTCACTGATGAACTCTGGATTGATGTAGCCAATATTGCAATAGAGGATCAGGTGCATTAGCATGGAGTAGTGATTGAAATTGAAGCTTTTCAAATCATTCTTTTCCATCATCAACTCAGTGTGCATTACATTGATTATGTGCCCCACATAATCAAACTCCTTTTTGGTGTACAGGTCCTGAATATCTGTAGCCATGACATAAATGTTATGAGTCACTGTCAAACCTCCATCTATTCCAATAACTTTCATTAGACCATAGATGGTATTCTGGAAATAGGTAAAAAAAAGCTCAATATCAAATGAATCTGCAACCTTCTTCGGCAACAACCCTGCCTCTTTAATTTGTTTTGGAATATGCTTCCTCATAACATTTCTAGTGTAGTAAATTTTTTGTCTATGAAACAGGGCCTCCTCTTGTGTTAGGTCAATATCCACGCTCATAGCTCCCTAAACGTCGAAAGCTTGAATAAAAGTTTCTCTATCTAACATGCAGAGTATAGACTTGTCTTGCCTGTGGAAATCTTGTGTCACTAGCTTGTATGCTTCAATTAGTGCTTTCATGAGGTCTATATCCAAAAATACCCCAGGTACTATCAACTTTCCCAATTTCCTTTCCCATGGGTTTGAAACAAGAGGGCCTCTCAATCTATTGTTATATAAATACATGAAGAGCTCATACCCAGTTTTGTTAGGGTAGACAGCATCCCTGTAGAATGCATAAGCGTCCCTTCATTCATAAGCGTTAGTTGATTGCAAATTTGAGGATCCAGGCAAAAGTTTCATCCATTCTTCAGTGTATATGTTTGGCCTCTTTGTTCTTGAAGCCAAACTCTTTGCCAGTTCTACAAAAACATCAAGAGATCCTTGTTCTACCATTCTTTATGTATACTAAACTCTAAGTAGTAAGCTCCTTTTATGCAATTGGTTTCAAGTTTTCAACTCTCTGTTTCTCTTTGACTCTGAAAATTAAGGATGCTCTATGAACTATTAAGTGTGAACTGTATTTAATAACTAATAAGCAACTCACTACTCACAAGTTCACAACCAGCCACCAGGCCACCTACTCTACTAAAAATTAAGTTCTAATTTCTCATCAAGCGCACACACATGAAATTAGTAATTACATTTTTCATAAAAGTGTCACTGTCAGGTGTCAACTGTTACTTTCAGCATGAGCATAGATTTGGGGGAGATTCAAGAGCTAATAATTGGCGTGTAGGTGAAGTTACATTAACGGTACATCTAACGGTTAACCCTGGGTCACAAATGGCTAAGAAACCCTAACGAAGCTCTACATACATTCCATTCTTTGGCACTTTCCATGTGGCATGTTACTCTCACTTTTCAACAACTTATGAAGTTACGCACGAAGTTAGTCGGGACTTCGGAACCCCTAACCATCATAAAAATTAAACAGTTGAGAAGTTACGAAACAACCAACCGTAACTTCATAACCCCTCACCATCATAATAACTTAAATGTTGAGAAGTTACGAAATAGCCAAGCTTAACTTTGGAACCCATCACCATCATGATTTAGTACACATGCATGAAATTAGTAATTACCTTTTTTAGAAAAGTGTCATTGTCAAGTTGTCAACTCAGAACTGTCACTTCCAGCATAGATTTGGCCAAAGTTACGCTAAATATACATATAACCCTAGGTTCTACTTCTTATTCCAACTTACTCTCACTTTTCAACAACTTACAAAGTTACGCACGAAGTTAGTCAGGATTTTGGAACCCTTAACCATCATAAAAATTCAACCGTTTAGAAGTTATGAAATAACCAGGCATAACTTCAAAGCCCATCAGCAGCAAAAATAACTTAACCATTGAGAAGTTATGAAACAGCCAAATGTAACTTCAGAACCCATCACCATCAAAAATAACATAACCGTTGAGAAGTTATGAAACAGCCAAACGTAACTTTGGAACCCATCACCATCATACTAAATTAACCGTTGAGAAGTTATGAAATAGCCAGGCATAACTTCAGAGCTTGGAATGGGTTCCAAATTTCAATGTGCCATGTGGGATTTAATTTTAGATTTCAGAACTAGAAGTGTCAAACTTCTCATTCATTCAGTGAAGTGAATCGTGGATTCGTGATTTAGCATTCTGAATCAGTTAATAACTTAATACATATAGGTATTTATAATTTTATACAGAATCATAGACTGTTCACAGTCACAATCACAGATACTTCAAAGTTTAATTTACACATTTTTCAATTTATAAAACTATTGTTCAATTTCATGAATCATGATTTGCGTAAAACTAAAAATAGTAACCTGTAACACTATTTGAAAAAGAGTCTTCTAGTTCTATTTCTCATATGTATACACTTATAGTATAATGTATTACTATTAAATTCAAAAACAGGTATTAGGAATTTTGGTATACAATGTACATAATGTTGGTAACTGAATTACTAATTGAGATTCACTGAGTAGTGAGTGACTAAAGTTCTAAACGGTTGAGGTTTCCCCAGAAGGAGAAGTGACAAGCTTCCAACCATTTCCAATAGTTAAAACCAAAATGAAAAGCACATAGTCATACTACATTTGAATTTTGTATTTACAAATTACAACTACAAGTCTACAAGTAACAAAAAAAATTTAGTTTCACAAATAAAAAAAGATCAGTCGATGTGCAAACCAGAAAATAACTAGATCATCTCCTCCTAGAACCCCTCCTAGTTGAAGCCATGATTGTCAAAAATGGCATGCATCTCCGCCTTGTTATGTTCTACTTCAAGTTTGAACATGTCGCTTTGGTATCCGGCGTAACTGGTAGCATGATCCCATGCTGCAGACATAAGATGACTGAGGACATCCTGCTGAATCTCCTCCTCCATATCCAAATTTGGTTGGATGACAGGTTCTAGGTTATCATTTGATGATCCCTCAACTACTGGAAGACCAATTCTGAATTTCTTTCTTCCAAGGTTCCAAGAATCCAAAGTTAGAAATTTAGAAAGCGCACTGTGTTCTGCAATTTCACTATCAAGGAGTATATAAAGAAAATAATCACCAACTTGCCAGGAACAATAAATTTTGAAGGAATGTTTCACGTAAGGTGGCTTTCCATGGAAAAGTAAATTAATGAATATCAATAAATAAAAATTGCAGACATCTGTATCCGCCTTTGTACCCTGTGTAACTTAGCTCCGAAGTCAAAAAGACAAATAATCAATGTTGATGAATCACAACTCATTTCCCGTAAAATTATCCTTTTAAATGTCTAATCAAAATCTTGGCCTAGATTATGTAACTACTCAAGTTACGCAGACTACTAGCGTGTGCTCGGAACCACCATATACTAGCAGCGATTATAAATTTTGAACTAACAACTTGGCAGCCACATTAAATTGTGAAGGAATGTTTCATGTAAGGTGACTTGACACCGAAAAGAAAAATAATGAATGTTTATGAATCACAGCTCATATCTCATACAAATTATCCTTTTTAATGTCAAAGCGAAATCTTGGCGTCAATAAGTCTCATTAATAACTAATTGCACTTTGCAGTTTGAAGTTCAATATTTAAATGCTAAACCTTTAACTCTTTAATCTGCGGTCACCTTCATGTTAGTCAAACCCACGTTAGTACAGGGACATGCATCACCACAAGGACACGTGTCATTCAGACTTAATGACTTTATAGATTTCGATCATCTTGAGACTAAGTCATTAAGTGGGTCATCCGATCAAACAGAATCTGCATGCCTTTTACCTTAAACAGGGACGTTGCGTATCTTCGTAACCTTTAGCCATCGACCCTCCTTTTAGCCTGTCGATGCTACGCAAGCTATCCTCACAAAATGTAGTTTTTTATTCACCAATATGTATTTTTTATAATATAAGTATTATTTTTTATTCGCCAATATATATTTTTGCATACTATAAATATTATTTTTTATTCGCCATTATATATTTTTTATACTATAAATACTATTTTTTATTCGCCATTATATATTTTTGACACTATAAATATTAATAAGTAGGAGATATTTTTCCACAGCAAGTCAATGAGTTTGACTCAAAAACTACACAGTTAAATCCTGATAGCAATATCACACTATAAATATTATTTTATATTCGCCAATATATATTTTTTATACTATGCATATTATTTTTTATTCGCCCATATATATTTTTTATACTATAAATACTGTTTTATATTCGTCAATATATATTTTTTATACTATGCATACTATTTTTTATTCACCCATATGTATTTTTTATACTATAAATACTATTTTTTATTCGCCAATATATATTTTTTATACTATACATACTACTTTTTATTCGCCAACTGAGATTTTTTTTATTCTTGGACAAAAAAAAATTTGCCAAAAAAATTAATAATTTCCTCTGTAGTTTTCTAAATTTCGCCAGTTTTTTACACCTTTTTTGAAAGGAGGGTTTCTTAAAGATTACCCTTATTTGAATGCAGACTCAATAGATGGTAAGACAATGTTATCAAAGTTATTCATCTCAAATGAAATCAGTCTACCAACCAAGCTATCTAGAGTGACATTGTTATTTTCTACTGCTCTCATTTCTTGTATAACAGATACTCTAATAGCATATACAGGCAGTAAGGTTCTTAGTATTTTACTTACCAATTTCTCTTCTTCAAGTATGCCTCCAACTCCTTGGATAGTATTGACTACCTCTTTTATTCTGCAACTGTACTAAGTGATATTTTCTCCTTCTCTCATTCTTAGGTCATCAAATTTGCCTCTTAGGCTTTCTGCCTTATCTCTTAGAACATTAGCATCTCCTCCATTTACCAACTTAAATTTGTCCCACATTTTCTTTATAGAGGTACAGGTTTTTACATCTTCAAATTCAGGATTAGAGAGTGAGGAAGCAAGTTCTATCATCATAGAATTATGCTCATGCTTTTCTCTTAATTTCTCAAGTGTGTGAGGTCCTATAGGAAACACATATTCAGTATCCAAGTATTGAGTAACATCATTTGCAATACCTGATAGGTGGACTATCATCCTGCTTTTCCATGATGCAAATTTGTCCTTGTTCAACGTAGGCACATCCTGTTTTCTCATCTTGCAATCTTTTTCTTAATCTGTTAAACTCCCTTTCTAAGCACACAAGCTCTGATACCAATTGTTAGAATAACTAAGAGGGAGGATGAATTAGTGGCCTCAGAAATATTCCAATAAATTAACCCAAAACTTATTACCACAATTATAAGCCTCTAGTTATCTTCAATCCTACAAGACGAATGCCCTAAAATAATCTTATCAAATAACTACTGCTCGGAGTTCACTTTTAAACCTTATTCTTTATCTTTACCGATTAGTAATCTTTTATTTATCGAAATACATTAAATTACTTAGTGTATACCGATCAATCCAGATTAGTTATGTGTAATGCAAAACACTAAAGTAATGACTCATAAACACATTGACACATGGATTTTTAACGTGGAAACTTTGTTAAGGGAAAACCACTTGGGACTGGTAACCCAAAATTTTCACTCTTCTGAAGTGAGCTCGGTGAAGAGCCAACCCTGTTAAAGGTAACAAACACACTATTAAGTGCGACCTTGTTAGAGGATTTATCACTAATAGTTAATCACTTGATATTTGGCATTTCACTATGCTATCTTTATGAATTAACCTTTTGATATTTTTTGGGATGTATCTCAATATATAAAGGATTTGTTTAGATCCTGCTCAGTTAAGAGACTTATTTGATTCAATGGTTAAACTGAAACAGTATATGATCTATTCATATAAACAACTATACTTTGCAGATGTTCAGATCTATTGTAAGCTCATAATACCTTTCTAATCAATGTCTCCATTCAATACCTTTGCTCCACTTCTTTCTGCTCGGTGATGTTGTGCTTCTCTGTTGCTCGGTGTCCGCAAAAATCTTTAGCTCTATTCTTTAGCTTGATTGATCAGGATTGTATCAAGTTGTTCTTCACAAGTATCTCTTCAGCATCTTCTTCTCTATTCACCCCCTAATTCACAATGAATTAGCTTGTCTCTTTATAGACATGATTTCACCATTTTTAGGTCTCATACTTTCTCGTTCTTAACGTGATCTGGAAATCTCTCCTTTCTTGATTTAAAGAATTACTTCAGTTTTATCTCGTAGATTCCTCTTAGACAACTAGAATAAAATAGCTTTAAATCTCTTTCTTATCTATGGATTTTAACTTATCGATGAAAACAATGTAAACAACTAGTTAACTCCATCTTTATCTCCTGTCAGCTAAGTCTTTTGTCATTTCTAAACTTCAGTTCTTTTCGGTGTTTAACTCTTTGTTAGCTCAGTCAACACTTTAGTTCTCATCTAGCGTCTCCATCAGGGTTGTCTGTCTGTCGGGAAACACTGTGAAGTTCTGCTCGGGTTACTTTGGTTTTTCTCATCGATAATTCTTGCTTGGGTTTCTTGCTCGAGTATCACTATGACTTTCATCTCGAGGCTCTCTGTCCACCGGGGTGCACTGTTCATCGATGTTTGTTGTCACTTAGTGCATACTAAACTTTTATGCATTACTAATATCATAACCTTAATCTTTCTGGTTTTCTAAATTCTTTAACATTATGTATATAACAAATCAGATTACATCAAGTTGATATCAATGACAATACAATACATTATTTGATTTAATGTTGTGCATTAACTTTCTGTAGCTTGGTGATCATCAACTTAATATCTTCAAGCATTCAATCATTTTTAGTTCATTAAAATATAATATATGCATTTTTCTCGATGTATATTTGTGTCTATATACAATTCTCTTGTCATTTTATTGTTCTAAAATGCATAATTCTTTATGTTTTAAAATTTTCCTTTAATGTTTTATCCTGAAGAATTAAAATATCATAACATGGGACTTCATTATCGCACATAGAATGATAACAAAATAAAGAGTACCTTTCTAAGAACATGCACGAAAAAAAGGGGAAATCTTTTTGCATTGGTGCACTTGCTCTTAACAAACAAAAGGGGGTTAGTGCAGCATAAAATATAAAAATCATCGTTAATGAAAGGGGAAATGGCAACCAACGATGATAATCATGAAAAAACTACTGCAACTAACAAGGGACTGACAACTATACATAGGACACTAAAAATTTATCCTTGTGTTGTAGTGCTTATTAAAACAAAAACACACCACACAAATAAAACCCTAACTATTTACACTAACTAACAACTAACCTTTCTACAAGAATCTATTTATTGTGCTTGAGAAGTAGCCACCTTTATGGCCTAATTTTTTTATTTTGATAAATGGCTCCAATAAATTATGGCACACGAAAGAAAACAAGACTATTGCCCTTCTTTGCAGTGATACGTCAATGGTGAAAAAATCATGACTCAACTTGGGTACTTCCTCTGGTATCACATGAGACGACATCTCAACTTCTTTGACAAGACTTGTTTTATGCTTTGACATGAGCATGACCTTGTTAGACCAACAAGAAAATGGTTCCAAAAAATACCTAATTGGGCATCTATAAACCTTTTTCAAATAAGTTGTCATGGGAGGTGCATCAATATGTTCTTGGGGAAGGGAAACTGCTAGTTCTACTTCCTGGGACACAACGAATGACTCTATCTGGTTAGTCAAAGTCTAATCATCAAGTGAAGTGCAAAAGGATTCAGGATCATCCTAGAACTGTATATCATCATCTTCTACTTCTCCTTTCTCATTGAAGGGATTAGGTAGATATCCTGCGATTGCACTTTCTTCAGAGGTGCTTTTGTATCCTTCAAAGCTTTCTAAGTAGAAATCTCATCGTCCTTGACAAAACAAGGGATATTAGAAAACAGGAAACTCAGACCATCATCCTATAGATGTATCAAAGGGATGTTATCTTTTCTCACTTGTGTCAGCTGGGGACCTTCCTTACTTTGTTCATTCCTTTTTTTGAACACAAAACCATTGGATTGATTTTAAAAAATAAAATCATATTTGACATCAGCGACAGAAAAGAGAATTTCAAAAGATCGTTCCAAGCTGGTTCATCTCTCGTCGAACATAAAAAATTCTAGAACTTCTTCATTTACAACCTAACACTCTATGACAGGATCTTCTTCCAAATGCAATTCCACAATGGAGGCCTCAATCCCATCTAAGGAATGCTATAGGATGCTCTGCTACCTTTCAAGCTCAATAATTCTCAACTCGCATTGAAAATTGAGCGATATCTCTGAGGTACTAGGAATTGGGTATGCATGAACAGGTTGAGGAGAAACTAAATCAACATAGTTGTATTAATCCATGGAACTAAATAGACCTCAACCAACACTTGTTGACTGCACTTCCTTGTTGCATCAAGCTAAAAATCTCAAAGCGTGCACAAACTTTGGCAATTGCTTTTGTTCTATCCCACTAGGCGTGCTAGGAAAAACTGTTGATCCCCTCACTTGCGGCTTGAATCGATCATTGAGAAGTAGTTATGGAAATGTTTTCATGGATGGGATGGGATGCACCTAGAAAACCTCCTGGATTTTAGAATTTGTCTCTTTGTGGTTAGTGATTGGAGAAAAGGGAAGAGAACCACCTTCAATCAAATAGCCTAAGCCAAGGGGAGGCAAAATGCCAAATCAAAACTTTTGTTGGACCAGCTAGGAATTTTTTAGGTGGTATTTACAGAGGTTTCACATTCTATGGTCAGAACTTTGTACCATCACTCACGACACGGTGAACCACATTTCCTTCATTATTGGCAGGAGAATGAGAAGCCAAAGTCCTACACATAGGGATCACACATTCAGATCCTATCATGGGAGGCATGTGAAAGGTTCTGAATTAAGGCACATCACTCCTAAAGAAAATACAATTCTCCTCAATAAGGGACACAATATAAGACACTATTCATGAATAGACATAAATAGTTCTTATAAGGGTTTCAATAAAAGACCACATTTCTAAAAAACCTTTATCCCAAAGAGCATACTACAAGAAACATAAACAAACTGGAACATGCCTGTAAGAGTTCAACACATGACACATTGACTAAAAAAAAGGAAAAGGAATCAAGCACACAGTCCCCATAATTTATTAAGAACAAACATGCCAGGGTGAGAGAGAATTCCCTAGAAAAAATATGCTACAGTATACACCCCTGGACTAAAATTCATAGGGTCTTGTTCTCAGAGAGGTGGAACTCTGTAAATAGTACAATATATTTCTCCACCTACTAAACTAAAGTCCAATATTTCCAACCCCTTCAAATTACAAATCGTCGGGGTTTTATAAAATAAATCTCAGTCGAGATGGTCTCAGAATGATTACTATTTGTTACAATCAATCGACATGTCAAAGAATTTGGCATGGATAGCTCAAATTCCTAAGCTGAGGGCAAGTTCTTGAATATGATTGGTTTATCACGAAATGAATGCCAGCTAGTTTAACCACAAAAAATTGTGGTGACTTGATCAGAATTTTCATGATGATTGCATTGATTCGATCATTGCAAAGTGAACACCTATCTAGAAAAGTTGTTAGTCGTGAAAAAATGCCAAAAAAGAATATTCTTTGGGATGCATCAACATGCCCTATCAAATAAAGGGTATCTGAGGGGACACGTGGTGGCTAATCAAAACTTGAGGGAAGTACATCCTTCACAGAGTGGTTAGGAACTCAGACAGGTTGACGTGTGTCAACCAATGTCAACGTAGAAGTTGTGACTGCTCTTATGCAGCCAAAGACCAAAGGTATCATGCAAAGTGTGAAAGCGGTGTAGAGGAAGTCTACAAAATGAATAATATCCTATTTGAAAACTAGAAAACTTAAAATAATCCATGGATTCCCTTTTATAAGACAAGAGAGAAAATAAGCTTCAAGCCTTTCATAAAGGACCTACCTGGCAGTAGCTAACTGCCATCTCGCTTAAAGACAAAAAATTAAAATTCACACTAACAAATTTGTCAAACTTTTCTCTTTCTTCAGAGGATTATCTGGAGAAAATATCTTTGAAAACATTCCCTATCAATTTGGAGATGTCAAAAACTCCTAAAGTCTTCATGATAGCAAGTTTCATAGTATGTTCTTTTCAAAATATATGCATTCTCTACCAAATCAAATCAAATTGTGGCTAAATTTCCTTCCTTAAAGTGAATATTATCCTTAGAATAGGATTATATCAATCCAAAATCAAAATAAAACCCAAATCTCAGATTCTTTAAATTTTCAAAATTTGGCAGGGAACACCAGCATCTACATTATGGACCAAAAATTTAAAATACAAGAAAAGGAGGTTAGAGTTAGCAAAAATAATCACAAAACACATAACCCATAACTCATGAGCTATTGAAAAGTATGTATATGTTGGAGATAACCACTTTCATTAATTACTAAATTAATCCATCCTTGATGGATTGTAACCAAATCCTCCACATAGTTATCAAAATCAATTAAGGATCTATCTTCATCATATTTTATAATTTCAATTTAAATATATCCCAAAGCTTCTAACTCTACCTCCCAAGAAATAAAAGACTTAGAGACATTAATAACCTTTTTCCCATCCATCACATCAGTAAAAAGGGATGGCATTCCACATTCAGTAAAATTGTAGAAACTAGATAGTTCTGGTCCAATCATCTTTGTATATAATTGAAGCTTTGAAAATATTTAAGATAGAACCCTAAATTTCCATTCAAATTCTGGTATTAATTTGTGTAGTGGACATGGGGGAAACATTCTTGAATAAGACTTAAAACCCTTAATCAATTTAGAGAGAGAGAGAGAGAGAGCTTTGTCATTACAAACTAGTTAACTGAAAGTTCAATAACTCTAAATAGTTAGCCCATACCTCCTTTTCTATCCTTGAAAGTGTTGGAAATGTTCCAAAATATCTCGTGAGATTCATCAAATGGCTTAACTACCTCTTGTGGATTAATTAAATTTTAGTGGTTGTATCAGGCATTGGCAGGTCGATATTTTGGTGCAACAACAACCACATTTATAAAAAAATGGTATCAAAGATTGGTCACAGGTTTGAATCTCCTCCATGAGTGACATGGGCCTATAGTGAGTATTTGGGGGGGGTTTGGCAGTGTGCTAGCATCCCTCATAGGATTTATTACATGGCTTAACCACCTCTTGTAGATTCTATAAGTCTAGTGGTTGTATCGAGCATTAATAGGTCTATCTTTTGGTGCAAAGGCAATCACACTTGTAAAAGAAAGTACATTTATTTTTGCAACAATAAGAAATTTAATTGCATCATCTATGGCTCCCACCTCTAAATTTTTCTTTTTGGACTTTTCCAATTTCACTTTTAACCTTTCATTTTCAACATTTAATTTAGCAATCTCAGTTTTTAACTTTGTTATTTCTTTAGAAGAAGATCCCTTAATGGAAATTCTAGATCTATCTTGTAGCTTCTCTTCCAACATTTTATTCTTGGCTTCTAATGCTGCAATTTTCTCTTGTTCTCTTACTACAACTACATGTGATATTTGTGCAACATCTACCACCAGACCATATGCTTGTGCACTTGTAAAATTAGAAGACTTCTTGAGAAGGAATTGTCCACAAAATGTATCTTGGTAATAAACCATAGAAGGCTTCTTATTTGTGGGATACAATGTTGGAAAGTGATCAGTTTTGGAAATGTGATTCACTTTTTTGTTGTCATTTATGGCAACACA
This sequence comes from Thuja plicata, assembly GCA_018584345.1. NCBI lineage: Eukaryota > Viridiplantae > Streptophyta > Pinopsida > Cupressales > Cupressaceae > Thuja > Thuja plicata. The sequence goes on from MU227026.1 coordinate 6,436,726, forward strand.
TCTAGGTTTGAGATCGATTCGTTTGAAGATAAGTTTTGGTATGTCTAAAATTGACTAAGTATAGAAGCAGGGATACAGTATTGTTTTGGATGTCAAAGATAGAGATAGATGACTTAAGGCATGTGAGATTAGAGGAAGACAGTATGAAGTATGTATGACATTTACCTAAGATCGATTTGGTTTTGGATAAGTACACAGTGAGTTATAAGGATTTGAAGACTGACAGACAGCAGAGAACAGCGATACAGAATAGTTGGACAACAGCGAAGAATAAGGGAGTATGACTTGGACTCCAGGAAATCAAAGTTGTATTTTTGGGTTTGATAGTCTATACTTTGACTATGCAAGAGCTCCAACTATGCATTTGATATTTATTATATTAAATGTATTTTGTATTGAAGGCTGACTTAGTACCATTTGTAATATTCATACTGAGATTCGACTTTGTAAAGTTGAGAGATATATATGTAAGATCTTTTTGGTAAAGATTGTAGTGTATGGGTACTATTTTATCTGGAAGGGTAGACATGTGAATGGAAGAGCAGAGAATGGAAAAGCTATAAAGGAACTATAAAAGCATTTGTGATGCTTTTTTTGTTCATGACTAAGAACCTTTTGTAACAGAATTACATTGTAAGAGTTGCAAGCTCAGAAGCCCCTAATAGGGTGTTGTGAACCTTTAACAGGGTTGTTATTCCTCTAACAAGGAAATGTACTATGTAATATTCAGCTCCTAACATGGCTAGGTTTCCTTACAGGGACATTATACTTTATTACATGCTTGTGGGTATCAACCCCACCGGGGTTTTCCCTTGGCTAGGGTTTCCTCATAAACAAATCATGGTGTTATGAGTATTGTGTAATTTTCTTATGTTCTTTACTTTACTACAAATTTATGGTTAATTTTTAAGTTGTGAAGAATTTTTTTAAAGTGCTATTATACTGATTCACCCCCCCCCCCCTCCCAGTATAATTCAATCCCAATATACAAATACCAAATGTTAAGTTCATNATTCCCCCCCCCCCCCCTCCCAGTATAATTCAATCCCAATATACAAATACCAAATGTTAAGTTCATACAACATATCATCAAATGGAGATCCAAAAAGAAAACTATTTTCTTGTTCCAGAGTCAAATTTGAAAAAATCATTATTTTGTCTTCTCATAAGACTATCAAAAGAAATAATTGAGGATATATCTCATCCTTCTAAAAGGAGGAATCCATTATCAGTAATCATTTCACTTCCCCTTTTAGGGGTCATGGTAGCCAATTGTTCCTCAACCTTTCTAAGAACCTCATTTTTCACCTTATATTGTTCCTCTTCAATCATATTTTCAAAGCTAACCCCCCTTTTCTCCTCCAAATTCTTAGCCTCTTGATGGAGAAAAAATTGTCTATATTCATTCTTCATTATAAAATCATCATCACCAATAAATTCCTTACAAGCCTCTAACCTTATGTTATTATTAAGACCCCATCCCAATTTGAATACTACAAGGATTCTCTCTATTGAAGGCTCTGCAATCTATACTATCTTATGAATATCAAAATTATGAGGAGGTAATGAAAGTTGGATTGGGATGTTAAATACCTCATAATAAGTGTATGGAACTAGTTTCCCTGGAGCTAATGTTTGTAAGGGAAAAATAGCCAAAGGATTATCTGATGCACTAGAAGGTTGTGAGCCAGATGATTGAGGACCTTCCATTGGTGCTTAAGATGATGAAGTAATGAAGCATCTTGGTGGAGGTAATGAAACTTTTAGGGGTGGTTGGGGCTAATCATTAGTGTGAGATGGGGAAGACGCTGGCCTCACAATTCTAGATGAGGGTGACTGAGGTGAACTTGGATGTGGTGAAGTTTCCCCGAAGGGAGATACAATTAAAGATGGTGAAGATTCAAAATCTATCTCAATACGGATAGGTTTGGGCTCACGATTCTTGGTCATTATAACATAAGAGAGAGACATCCTATCAAAATATTTTTAATAAGTATAAATTATTTTCATTCTTAATTCCATAATACGATCCATTGTATAATCAAGAGAGTAATTACCTTCTTTGTATCTTTGATTCTCTACATGATAGATTTTATACCACCTTTCTCTCATTTTCAAAATATTTGCACAGTCATCTACATTTCAGATCCAATCCTCCAATTGATTTTCTTGATGTGGGGGAGCACTTGGGTAAACACTCTTTATAAATCCTTCTGAATCATAGAATCTATGAACATCATTTGGCATATTGTATTCATTCAAGTTGGTTGAGATTATTTTAAATCCCTTTCTTGAAATGAAATGGAGGAGACCATGGAATACCACCTAGGGAGGAAAGAAAGAACCTTTCTTATGAGCACCCTTTGCACTAAATGCTTCTACATAAACTAACTACCTCATGACTTCAAGAAAAACAATTCTATATGGTACAATTATTGGTAAGGTCTTGGGTGTACTCCCAAAGATTCTTATAATAGTATGGTCCTTGAAATAGAACCATGATCCCCAATTATGATCCACATTTTCCTAAGGATGTAATTCCTTAGGTTTTAAGAACACCTTAACTCTATCAGAAAATCCCCATGGGACTTTTCCCTTTAAATATCATTAGCTACAAAGTGATTTTCAAATAAAACATAGGAGGATACATTATCATGTCACTCCCATGTTAGTAATAACTGGGGGGGGTGAATCAGTGGCTTCAAAAATTATCCTTTAAACTTTGACCACCAATCAATAAACCTCATATTATTAAGTCCCTACAAGATGCATGCCATGAAATACTAATAATGATTTAACTATCTGTCGGTTTTCCTTGTCTGTCCTTATTCTCCTTGATTACCGATAAGTAGTAAAACTATTTACTGACACTTAGTAAATATGCAAAGTATACCAATCAATCCAGAAATGCATATGTGAAATGTAAAATAGTAAAGTAATAACCATACACACATAACACATGGATTTTAACGTGGAAACCCTGTTAAGGGAAAAACCACTGGGCCCGGTACCCCAAATTTTCACTCTTCTGAAGTGAGCCCTGTTAGGAGCCAACCCTATTAAAGGTTACAAACACACTATTAGGTGTGACCTTGTTAGATTATTTTATACATAGAGATTGTCAATTAGTATCGGGCATATATTTGCTACCATCCTTGAATCAACCTCCTTAGATTGTCAATAGGTATCTCGCAAGTCCAATGCTACTTTCATGAATCAACCTTTTTGGCACTCCTTGGGATGTACCTCAATATATAGAAGATTGTTAAGTCATGCTCTGTTAAGAGACTTGATGCTTCAATAGTTAAACTGAAACACTAGGACCTATTTCTAATGCAACTTGAATTGCAAATTTTTAGATCTATTTAAGTACATTGCCTCTCTTTTCAATGTATCAATTTAATTCTTTGTGCTCCACACTTTCTTCTCTGTGATGTTGTGCTTCACTATTCATCGGTGTCTATAGAATTCTTTAACTCTTCTTCAGCTTGATTAATTAGGACTGTATGAAGTTCTTCTTCATCAGTTTCTCTTCAGCATCCTCTTTCTATTCACTCCCCTTCCCATGTATGTGATTACAGAAATGAATTATTCTTGTCTCTTATATAGACATGATATTCACTGTTTCTTGATTCTTGATTCTTGGCGTGAACAATAATCCAGCCAATTTGATTTAAAGCTTTAACTCCTGACTTATCTTGTAGTTATCTTCTTGCCAACTGTACAAGTCTTCCTTAAATCAATTACTTAACTCTGGTCAAATAAAACAAATAAAACAACCAGTGAAGTCTATCCTTAAGCTCTGCCAACTAGATATTTTGTCATTTTCTGAACTCTCTGTTCTGTCAGTCAACTCTACAGTTAGTCATTAGTGATAACTCTTAGTTCCATTGATGTGACTCCAGTCAGCTTTGAGATCTCCATCCATCTGGCATCATTGGATTTTTCTCGTCGGGCAGCTCTATTTTCAGCTCGTCGGGTATCACTATGATTTTGCTTCGTCGGGCAATACTGTCTTCTACTCATCGGGTATCACTATGAATTTTATTCTTTGCCTTTACCGATGGTGTGCACTCCATCGGTGTTGTTTGTCACTTAGTGAATACTTGAATTTTATTCATTTCTGAAAGCATAATCTCTATTCCATTGATTCTCTGAAGTGTTTGGCATTATGTACATGACCGTACATATAATATCAAGTTGACATCAATGACAATACAAACCATTAACTGATTTAATGGCTTGCATCATCTTCAACTTAAAATTATCAAACATTCAATCAGTTACATGTCATCAATCTCTCCCTTTGGTATTAATGGCAACATACTATATTATCACACTATACTATGTTTAATACAATATGAAATACAATTGTTGAGATTCATCAAATTACCAAATAGTTTATTTTGATAAGCGATAAAAATGTCTGACCGCCGGTAAGCTCTATGTTAGCTTAGATTTGATTCTTGCAGCTTTTTGTGTTTCTTGTACTGATGTGTTGTGTTCTCTTCTTGTGTCAATTTTTCTCTTTTGACTGTTCTTCTTATTTGATGTATCTGTCTCTTGTCAGCAACTTTCCCATTGTATATGATTCCTTCATACAAATTCTCTCCCTATGGATATGATCTCTCCCTATTTGGAGTAATCTGATAATGAATAATTTCTTGTGATAATATAGATACATTCTCTCCCTTTGACAACAATGCCAAACAAATATTTTACAAATATCTTTCATTCATGTCAAACAATTATTTTCTTCTATCCATAATATATTCCTTGAATTTCCCTTATCCATCAGCAATACAACAATATGCTCTGGTGCTCAATTCTGATATATACCTTTCTGTATATAGATGTACCTTTGAAGTTCATATTTTTGCTTGCATCAACATGAATGATATTTTGATAATATATAGGCTGATGTAGCCTTCAGTCCTTTACTGACTAGTAGATAAGGGTTTGACCCCTAGTCTCTTTCTCAAGAACTCAAATGTATCCTTGGGTAGTGGCTTGGTGAAGATATCGGCCAATTATTCTTTTGATTGCACATACTCAAGTATCACCTCTTTTTCTTGAACTTGTTCTCTTAAGTAATGATACTTGATTGTAATGTGTTTTGTCTTGGAATGCATGACTAGATTCTTGAAAATGTTTATTGCACTGGTGTTATCAAAATAGATAATCACTAGTTCTGAGATCTTTATATGCATACCTTCCAACAACTGTTTGATCCATGCAATATTTGAGCAATTTGCAGTAGCAGCAACATATTCTACTTCTACAGTAGATTGAGAGATGCATCATTGCTTCTTGCTAATCCATGTGACAAGTTTGTCACCCATAAAGAATGTTCCTCTAGTTGTGCTCTTTCGGTCATCAAGATTTCCAGCCCAATCTGTGTCGGTAAATACTTTCAGTTAAAATTTGCCTTCTCTTCTATACCATAAGCCAAATTCCTCAGTATTCTTCAGATATCTTAAGATTCTTTTCATAGCAGTCATATGTGATTCCCTGGGGTTAGCAGAAAATCTAGCAACAATTCCTACT
>MU227026.1:6446459-6457794 GCA_018584345.1 Thuja plicata
TCATGAATCAACCTTTTTGGCACTCCTTGGGATGTACCTCAATATATAGAAGATTGTTAAGTCTTGCTCTGTTAAGAGACTTGATGCTTCAATGGTTAAACTGAAACACTATGACCTGTTTCTAATGAAACTTGAATTGAAAATTTTTAGATCTATTTAAGTACATTACCTATCTGATCATTGTATCAATTCAACTCTTTGTGCTCCACACTTTCTGCTCTGTGATGATGTGCTTCACTGTTCGTCGGTGTCTGCAGAATTCTTTAGCTCTTCTTCAGCTTGATTGATCAGGACTGTATGAAGTTCTTCTTCATCATTTTCTCTTTAGCATCCTCTTTCTATTCACTCCCCTTCCCGTGTATGTGATTACAGAAATGAATTATGCTTGTCTCTTATATAGACATGATATTCACTATTTCTTGATTCTTGATTCTTGGCATGAACAACAATCCAGCCAAATTGATTTAAAGCTTTAACTCCTGACTTATCTCATAATTATCTTCTTGCCAATTATACAAATCTTCTTTAAATCAATTACTTAACTCTTGTCGAATAAAAAAAATAAACCAACCAGTTAAGTCTATCCTTAAGCTCTGCCAGCTAGATATTTTGTCATTTTCTGAACTCTCTGTTCTGTTGATCAACTCTGCAGTTAGTCGTCGATGATAACTACCAGTTCTGTCGGTGTGACTCTAATCAACTTCAAGATCTCCATCCATCGAGCATCATTGGATTTTGCTCATTGGGCAGCTCTATTTTCAGCTCGTTGGGTATCACTATGATTTTTCTTCATCGGGTAATACTGTCTTCTGCTCGTTGGGTATCACTGTGACTTTTGTTCTTTTCCTTTACCGATGGTGTGCACTCCATCGATGTTGTCTATCACTTCGTGAATACTTGACTTTTATGCATTTCTGAAAGCATAATCTCTGTTCTATTGATTCTCTAAAGTCTTTGGCATTATGTACATGACCGTATAGATGATATCAAGTTGACATCAATGACAATACAAACCATTAACTGATTTAATGTCTTGCATCATATTCAACTTAACAGTATCAAACATTCAATCAGTTATATGTCATCATCCCATATATACATCCACTCTTAAACTAGTATTGTCTCACCATCAACCACAACTTAGACCTTAAGGTTTTGGTCTCATATATTAAGCTCATTTCATAATGTGATTTGCATCAAAATGGAATAAAATCTAAATTTAGACGTCTTGTTTCCCTCACAGTGTTAAGATCTGTGTGTATTGAATCAACCACTACAACTGCATAATCCAAACTCATATGTACATCCATTCCTTCCAGATCTAAGCATATTAGCATCATCCAATTTTGGGTCTTATTTCTTGCATCCTCTCTAGACCATTTACACAAGGCATAATAGGTATCCTCTATGTATTAGAAAAACAAATCAATATGGTATGAGCGAACATCTTTAGGGCTCAATGCATTTTCTATCTTTAATATACTTTCTGGCTGATGTAGAGGAATCTTACCCCTATATAATCCCTTATCCTTATCAAAATCAAACTACAATTGATTCGAGTCAAATGGCCACCAATCTATGCCAGTTTCCAATATTAAAGTCTCATCAATGCTTTCTCTAATAACTTTCACCATTTCTTTTCCATCATGTGAGAAGACCTACCTTTTCCATGGATTGTATCTATCTACAATTCTAGCCATTAGGTCTGCATTCACAAAAATATTGGGGATAATTAGCCTATCCAAATGTGAGTCCCAAATATTTCTGATAAGAAACCCTTGTTTCCTTTTATTAAATTTTCTTCTCCATAGGGAAAAATTAGTTACACCAACTCCAAGAAAAGGATCCTGACAAGTGGCTTGATAATCAATCAAAAATTCATCAGGTAGACTAATTGACCTAGCTCTTTTCCTCTCAAGAGAAGATCCGGGTAATTGGCTCAGAAGTTCTTTAGCAAATTTGCCATGTTCTGAAGGATTTTGTTACATTTCCATAATTCAAAATTGCAAATAATGTTTGACAGGGGTTAGGGTTTGAATTGTATACTTGATTATCTTCCCCAAATTCAAGACTAATTATCTACAAAAACCACGTTAAAATAAACCTCTAAGAAAAATTAAGAAACTATAACAATTTAAAATCAAGGCACAAGAGAAAAACCTAATGACGATTCTAGAACCCTAGTTGCAGATAATTTTAAGCACATAACTAGAGAATAAAAGAATTGGGTGCAGGGAGATACTCGTAAATATGGAAGATCCTTTCTTACACTGATAATTTTGGTTGTAAAGACACAAATGAAACTCTAAATGTAGGCATGTAAGATGGTCGTTGGTGCCAATTATCAGCTACAATTTGAATTTGAATATTGGAAGATCAACAAATATTAAGTTGTTTTATATTTAGACCAATTAGAAATAACCATATAGCCACTCAACCCATCGCCATAAGGTTGACTATCACTAAAATATGTTTCCCCTTCACGCTTAACTTTCAATGCATCTTCATTTTAATTGCACAAGTGTGATGCCATTATAACCTTTGATATTTCAAGAAACAATCAAAAAATTACTTAATTATAATTTGGAGGTTGTTGGGGACCCATAGACACATGACACCTTTTAATTTTATGAAGGAGATGCATCAACTTGGTGGCCCACTTCTTGACCATTTACCATGCCCTTGTGCACTTATATGAGTGCACATATTATTTTTAATCATACAAGTGCGTTGCATTTTCAACCCTATATCAACCCAACTATGATTGACATTTAATCTAGTTTTGTCTACAAGGAACCCGCACCCAAAGCTCTAACAATGTGACATCTGGAAACCTATGATTCGTTGATGAGATAGAGTGGATAAAGTGGGAACCACACCATCATCATTGTGCTCTTAAATTTTGGGCATATGTTTATTTAATCATGCAAGAACGACACATTTTCATCCATTGATATTCATGCATATGCTTGTAACATAACACCATTAATTGATAATAATAATTGGGCCTACTTAATCTGATCATTGACACTTGGAAAAGTGATTTTTAAAAATTAGAAACAAAAGTAGGGAACCACCTTGTCACTTTTGCACCCTTAAGTCTGTCGAGAAAGTTGAGATAATCTTGCAAGAACAACATGATCATGACCATCCATGTGTAATAAGGCCACCATTGTTTAATGCATAAGGAAGATATGTCGACCGGTTAGGGAAGTTGGTAGAAAACAATAAAGGTTTGTGGAAAATATGACTTAAAACCCTTCAACTGGTTGCATAGAACAAGGATAAATGGTAAAGGAAAAATTAGTTGATTCTTTATCCAATATAGAAATACAAATAACCACATATCTTTTATGAGGTGGTGCTAACTAATCAACTTGGCATGATAGTGGAAGTGACCCCAACACGATGATGAGGTGGTGTTGAATTTGCACCCTAATGGGCTACTTCATCAATGATGGAATTAAAAGGGACTTGAATGGGGGGTGATGTGAGGATGATACAATTTGGTGGCTATCGAGGTGGTTTATATGTCACTTGAGGATTATGGTGAATTTTATGAGAGGACATGCAATTAATGAAGCAATGATGGTCGAGGGATTTTCCAAGCTCTATAATATAGTGAGTAAGTGCTCACTTTGCCCTCAGTGGTTTATAGAAATGGGTGAAAGGAATGTCATTTTTTAGTTTTTTTGGTGGTGGTGTTTAGAAAGTTCTCTTGGTAGATGGAATCCAACTTTAGACTCATGGAAACCAAGCAATAAATGGCCTCTTGGGTAAAAATTTCTATCCAATGTTTGAAGAATGTTTTCACCTTTGTTCTCATCATGGTGCAGGGATTATTGGGTATGGAATATTTGATTTCTAATTACAAATTTCACACCAACATGGACATATCGTCCATGTTCTATTCATGGGGTATGGATTTTGGTGGCTTTGATGAAGTGAGAAGGGTAATTAATAGGTGTGTGAAAGAGGAGTGGAGGAAAGGTCTGGATGCCCTCCTCCAATATATAGAACCAGGAAGAGGTTTCAATATTGAGAGAGGAGATTGGGTGCATGTCCCTGATACCCTCCACACATATATCCCTTTCTTCTTTGATAGGCTGGTGTGAACACACAAATGAGGAAGTTTTATTCTCAGAAGATGTGGATGGTGATACATGATTAAACCATTAACTAGGAAAAGGTCATTCAATCAGGGAAAAACAAAAATGAATTTGACACCAGTGCTCTAAAATTCAAGATGGTCGATTATTGGAGGGGGTTTATCCTTGGAAATGAAGGTGAATAGGGTGGTGGTGATGTCAACCAGAATATTGGTCAAGAGGTTCGAAGAAGTGGTCGAGGACAAGGACAAGGCAAGGGATGATGGAATATTGTGGGTGGTTGAGGAGGTAGTGGGAGAAGGGCAAGGCAATGCACCACGGGTGGTGGAAGAGGTAGTGGAAGAAAAATACAATGCCAAATGAGCAACAAATTTGGGTATGGATGAAGGCATGGAGGATCAAAAAAAATTTCCCAAGTTAATGTGGACATGAATATTCCTCAAGCGTGATTACCCCAAATTGTTGTCATGTTTAAATTTTGATTCAAAACTATGAATTTTTGTTTATGGATGCCCTAGTTTTTGTAGGGTTTGAACTTTAAATTTTTATATTGACAATAGTTGGCTATGGGTGGTATCACCAAATTCTATATTTTAGTGTTGATGATAGACTATTAGCATTTTTCTTGGATGGGGAAGTAGGCATTTTAGCAATTTTTTGAAGTTCTAAGAATTTTTTTGCAGGTTTTAGGGCACGTTGGGATGCTTAAATTTCATAGACTATTGAATTTGGTAAAATCATATTATTTTATTAATAAAATATACAATTTTTAACCACCCTAAATTTGTCTCCTCTAACTAGGGACCTTTTTTCCCTAAATGTGATCATACCCTCAATTATGTCAATCCAACTATCCGATTATTGGCATAATTCATCAAAATCAAAATAATATCTCAAATCAAAGTGATTTGATCACTACCTCACATTAATTACCTTGCCCTATTTAATCAAATCAATCCCATTAAAATCATTGGCTAAAGTAATTAATTAAAAGGCAATTAATAAATACTCTCAAAAACAACTCATCTCTTGCACATGAAAAGTCAATCCAAGGACCAATGATAGTTTAATCACATACATCACTCGCATGGATCAACTAAGTTTCAATCCTCACCTCTCCTAATGGATTGATGTCAACCCTCCATTTCTCACTCTTCTCCATAAAAGGACTGAATTTTGAGCTCAAAGGGTCCTAATTTTTAGAAGTCTTAATTCAATCTTATGCTGCCAATTTAATTTCACAGCTAATTAGAGAAAATTTTCAATTGTGCTTAAACAAATCAATGAATCATGTTTTTAGATTGAATTTCATACTAACTAGCTTCATTTTACATTTGAATCTTACATTTTAGGATTGAATGTGTCACTGATCTGATGCATAATCTGAGAGAAAATTCATAATTTAGATCATACTCTTTCTAAATAGGAAGCAATATGTCAGTTTCTTTGGTTTCCTTATGCTTTGAAATTTAATTTGATGCTTCTAACCATTGATATAATGACATATTGAAGTTTTTTGTTGCATCTTTGTAGGTACAATATTCACACGCACATTTTTGGCACCCACCATGGGGCTAAGCCCCAGATTTTCCATCTTTTTGAGCTAATTGATTGACTTTCTTTAATTTTGTTTTGGGTAATGATCCGCATTTGGTAGAAGAGGATCGCATTTGGTGTACTAGATTGCATCCTAGAAATCAGGGATCCCATCCAAGAAATCTTTCATCGCATCTAGGGAGGCTCGCATTCAAGGAATTAAGGATCGTATTTAGGGTAAAGTTTTGCATTTATGATCATTGCTCGCATTTGGAATTTCCTTAATCGCATCTGGAAAATAGGATCACAATGAGTGAATTTGAGGATCGCATATAGTTAGCTAAATTTCTTAATTGATTGATTTTGATGACTAATCAGCTAACTTTGAGTGTTTTTGGTGAATGTGATCATTAAGCAGCCTAACAAGTTCTTGCAGGACGTTGTAGAAGAATTCCTTGGCCAAAGAAATGGATTAAAAAATGATAAAGACTACTAATGAGTGGTTTTGTAGGTTGCCTTTGCACAATTTCAACTGAACATTGTCTTTTTCTTTTCAATCTTAGGAACCTAATTTAATTTCTCTATAATTCATAATTTGATTAGAGAAGTAATTCTCTTTTCCTTCATGTAAAATTAGAACCTCAACCATCAAATTAGGCTTTGAAAATAAATTTGGAAAATGAACTCAATTGCTCAAATTGTATGGTTAAATTCTTTTCTAGGAACATAACATTCAGATTTGAATTTTATTCTTAATCCAACTAGAGGATTATATTATTTTCCCAAGTGGGAAATCAGAAACTCAAGATGAGGGTTTAAGTGTTAAGTTTGACAATTCATGGGAAAGAATATTGTCTTGCGTGCTTGATAGGATAAAATGGCATGGATAGGAGAGTATACTCTTCTTCCTTATGAAGAATTAGAAATATAGACTCCTAAGTCGTCAATCCTCTCTACTGCTTTGAACTTTATAGGGCCTTTTGATTAAGGAAAAAATCTATTGGGAATGACCCAAGTAAGGACACGAGAATGTGAGTCCTTCCATATCACTATAATCAACATGCTTCCTTGAGATTAAAATCTCTGAAGACATAATCGGTTTTGTCCCTGGAATTTTGACTATCATTCCTTGGACATGCTTGGATGTTGAGTAGATCGGGGCCACTTTAATCTTTCTTGCAAGACTACACTCATCTAGGTACTTGTAGGGATATACGCCTCAATTTTTCCTTGTATAATTCTATGGGAGATGATTATGAACAGATGCCCAAAATAGACACTTTATGGTAGTGACAACCTGATTCACTCCCGAAATGTGATAATCTTTGTGCAAGGAGGATAGTAACCTCCCCATGATACTTATCATTCCATGCCCTCACTTGCGTTTGGATTCAGATAATATGACATCATGACTAGATCCATTGCATTCTTGATGATGGTCGTATTCTAATTAGCATGTGACTATGTACCTGAGTCTACAAGCAAGTATTTTCATGCTACACCATTAGTATAGGAATAGGTATGTTTGGTTCTTAATCAACATGCTTGATGTATCAAAATTGAAATGAAAAGATAAATCAACTCAAATCACTCAATCCTTTGACAATCACAGACATTTTCACTACCTCAAATAATCTAGAATTTGTCAAACATATCATGGAATCAAACAAATTTTTATTATCTCCCCAATGAAGTGGCAAACTTGAAAATTTTCCACTAGCAGGTCACATTAGGGATCCTAGGTTGCATCCAGTAAAAACAGAATCACATTTGGTGAAGGAAATCACATCTAGTAAACCATGGCTCACATCTGGTGAACAAGATTGCATTTGGGAAGAATAAAATTGCATCTAGGCATTTTAGGATCTCATACCGTCATTTGCATCTGGGATAGAGATTACTTATACATGTGTCAAAATTTTGAAATTTGCAGTTCTAGGAACCCTTTTTGATCTTCAGTTTGATTCTTTTGTTTTTGTTGGTCCACCTGAATATTTTTCTCACTCAAGTTGTAAGCATACCTTGCATTTCTTTTAGGTCTATCACTATTGATCCCAAATTGTGTTGTCACTCTAACAATCAACTCTCATTGATTTCCATCTCACTATCAGGGAATTCTAACAATCTGATGCTAGAATCCATCACTTTGAAATATCAAACTCACAATCACCAAACCTTGGACAAATGCACTTGGACAATTTTGAAATCCTTTTGGCACTATTGGGACACCTTTGACAAGATTGATATCTCACTTTCATGGTTAACACAAGAAGTAAACAATATCTAGCTGATGATTCAGAAAGACCTCTAATATTTATCAAATTTCATCAAGGAGAGACATCCCGAAAGAACCCTCTCTTTGATCAAGACTCACCTGGAATGGATATACCTAATCAAGAATGGAGTGTTGTTTTTGACAAATATAATCAAGAAGACAACCAAGATGAAAGAGATAGTTAAGAGGAAATAAATCATGATCATCCTTTGTTTGAAATGGATAGTGAGGAAGACATAATGGAAGAAGAATATAATAAACTCAAACAAATTCAAAAGTTTCAAAGGACCTTGGATAAAATCATTGAAGAAGACAAGGAAAAATATTTTCTCCACCTAGCTTCTCTTGGTGTTAAACTTCCCAAAGATTGAAGTCAAATACTTGAAAGAAGAAGAGATATAAACACTCATATCAATTCTTTCTAAACAATTATATAAAAAAAAAATGGAGCTCACAACACTTAAAAGAGAGAATAATAAGCCCACAAAGAAATACTCATTGGAACACATATGTTCATTCCCATTCAATAAGAACTTGCAAATGGTGCCTTTTCCACCAAACATGGCAAGACCAAAGTATGAAAAATATATTGGAGAAACAGATCCTCACGATCATGTGAGAGAATTTTTCATGTTCAGTATAGAGTTTATGCATGAACCCATGTACTTGGTGAGACTATTTCTGGGAAGTTTAGGAGGACAAGCTATGGAATTTTTTCTAAGCTAAAACCTAGTATTCAAATGTCTAAAGAATTGATTCAAAGATTCATCCATCACTACTCCTATAACATACAACACAATGTTACCATGATGGGTCTTTTTAATACTAAAAAACAAATAGGTGAATCCTTCACACACTTCTTGCAATGTTGGAGAAAGATATTTGCAAGGTATTCTTGACAAATACCTAAATCAGAAAAGATGGAGATCTTTATAAACAACTTGGTACCTGAAATGAATTATGCCCTACAAATGCAAGATTCTCCTAGTTTTGATAGAATTATTAAAAATTTCATTCGTACTAAAGAATTTATGATCAAGAAAGGGGAAATCAAACTTTATAATGACAACAAATCCTCTAACAATTATAAAAACAAGCCTAAATGGTGGAATAAGAACAAAAAAGTTGTTAATGATGGAGTGGTGGAAGCCTCAGATACAAATGTTAAACTAGCAGTGTTTAATATTAAAAATAGCCTACAAGAAAGCAAAGAGGCTAAGACAAAAAAAACAATACCACGAACGAAAACTGATACCAAAAAGAATAAGTTGTGGGTGTCTAGGCCTAAGCAGACATTTATTCCATTGGGAGAATCTCTTGAGATGGTTTTGAAGACTCTATTTGATAACAAAATCATTACTTTATCAGAGCCAAAACCATGGGAACCAGAAGTAAAACCAAGATGGTGGAATGATAATGCCTATTGTGATCTCCATAAAAATAAAGGACACAAGACGAATTACTGTGTCAAACTCAATCATGTCATACAAGATCTCATTGATGGAGACAAGATCAAAGTAGAAGGGCACACATCTAATGAAGATCACACGGCCTTTAATAAACCATTTCCCAATTATTAAAAAGGAGAAGCCTCTAAATCAAAAGGAAATGAAGTCAATTACACCTATTCTCACAATGATAATGTGATCAATATGTTGGACACAAAAATTGAATAAATCAATATGATCACTATTAAAGGTGTCAAGGAAAAATTGGCACACTCAGATTCTATAACACAAAGCCAAGCGCAGATCACAATTAAAAGGGTGAATTCCTCATCCAAACAAGCAACATCATCTAAACCACCTATTGTCACAATTCTAAAACTAGTAATGTCAAGACAAATGGTTCCCACACCATCCACTAACTACAACTTGGTGGACCAATTGCAAAGAACCTTAGCTCAAATCTCTATATTTGATTTATTGAATATCTCTTCAGTGCACAGGGAAGTTCTTGAACAAGCCCTACATAAAACCAATGTTCTAAAGGACATAGATATAGACAAATTCCAGGCAATGGTTAATCAGATATCAGCTCCCCATTACCTCTCTTTTTCAGAAGAGGGTGATAAATCTTTGACTCGTCCCCATAATCAGCCCATGCACATTAAGGTTTTGATCCATAAACACTGTGTAAAATGTGTATTGATAGTTGAAGGTGTGAATTTTAATATATGCACTCTAAACCTAGTCAAATAATTGGGATTTTCAAAATGCACAATTGATTCAAGGAGTAAGAAAACCATTAAGGCCTATGATGAGGAGGAAAGGTCATCCAAAGGACTAGTTATTTTACCAATAGAACGAGATGTGATTTGTATAGTTCTTGATCTACCATTTTCCTATAGCATACTACTAGGGAGACCATGGATATATGAAATGCAAGCAGTGACATCTACTTACCACCAATGTATCAAATTCCCACATAATGGGTTGGAAGTAACAATTCTTGCATATTCAAGCTACACTTGAAACAACATCAAGGAAGATAGTATGGTTCCTTGCAATAAGGAAGTTCCAAAATAGTTCTCAGCTGAAACCTCCAAAGACATGGTGATGAGAAGCTTTGGAAAAATGTTAAAACTTGAAGAAACTAGCATGGGGGAATATAAATTGGATACAATGCCATCATTGGCTAACATTCACATATCTCCAAGATCATAAGGAAGACCCCCCCCCNCATAAGGAAGCCCCCCCCCCCCCCCCATCACTTACACATTCCACCTCAAAAGAAAGAGTTATTCATGAACCAACTGGTAGGGTTAAAGCCACAACCTCTCAAGAGGAAGAAAAGGAAGACAGGGCAGTCTTGGCATGGCTCTATAAATGGGGAAAGGGAGAAAATGAAGTAAAACATGTTGAGATATCTCCCAAAAAATATGGAAAAGGTTATGACCTTCTAAAAATAATGGGATACAAAGGGAAGAGGCCTTTAGGAGATAAAGGCAATGGACTCATTGAGCTGATCCATATAGAATTCAGGGACACTAAGGATAAGACAGGATTGGGTTTCAATAACAAATTAGAACATCCTACCTCAAGAGATGGTCCATTTTTTTATAGAAGAAGTGATGAAGAAGAAGAAGAAGAAGTTGAACTCATACCTGTAACACCCCAAAATTGGCATCTTGCAACCCTAACCAATTTTGTTGCATTTGTCATTCTTCTAAATCATCAAAGACCTATTGTACTAGGCAAATTCTAAGTTTTCACTGACTCTACTCGACCTAAGTGTCAAATGCAGAAAATCATAAATCTGTATTAATCATACATCATATTTAATTCTTAAATACCTATTTGGCTAAATAAATCCTATGATCGAATTAATTTAATTAATAAAGTCCTAGCACTTTAATTAAATTAAATTCACCCTCTTTAGCTGAGACACATAAAAAGGAATTAAATAATATTTA
>MU227026.1:6535364-6561867 GCA_018584345.1 Thuja plicata
AAGCTTTTCTCAATGATGATTCTGTTGTTTCAAAGTACTCTTGTATTTCCATTTCTTTGTAGTCTTTCTCATTCAGCCTGGTTTCCATAATCTTTCTTTCATCAAGAAGTTGTCTCAGCTTTATTTTTGCTTCCTTATACTGCTCATAGTTTATTTTCATTTGTAACTACTCATTCTCAATAGTCATGTCCAGTCTGAACTTGTCCATTGCTCTGATCTTTGCTCTCAAGTTTTTAAGCTTTTCAAGAGAGAGACTTAGCTCTGATACCAATTGTTGGAATTATATTGAGATGATGTACTGAGAGGGGAGGGGTGAATCAAAACCTCTAAAACTTTTCTTGGTTAGCCCATTAACCCTTAATCATCAGTTTGTAAATTATCTTATCTAATTGTTCATCTTTTCTTATTTATGTAACCATAACAAAAACATTCATGAAAATAGATAACACATAACACAAGATATGATATCGCAGAAAACTCCTATTAGGAAGTAAAAACTGCGGTGGGGATTGTTACCCACAAGACTTCACTATCTGTAGATAAGAAGGGCCAGTTAAGGCTTACAATTGGTCACTTCTAATGACCTACCTTGTTAGGATTATTATAGTGGAGACCTGTTAAGATCTACTTCATTTAAAGCTTTAGCAACACTGTTAAGTGTGCACTCTGTTAAGAGATTTGGAAAGAATGGTTAAGTCCACCTTCTACAAAAGGATTTTAGATGTGATGCACTTGTTAGAATGCAACTACATAAGTCTTTGATATGATGATGAATGCAATCTTTAATTGCTGATAACATATCCTATAAAGCTTTATACATATTAGTAATCATCCTTCCATGATTGAATAATACCTTTATCTGCTTATCGGTAGCCTCTGTGTGTTCTTGATAACTGATGTATTCTATTTTTTACCTTTGCATGAATTCTGCCTTCTGCTCCTTAGATGCTCTTGGCGGCTATCAACAAATAAAGAATTCATGTACTCACAATTGAGTTTGAACATCTATTTATACTAAATTAGACTTAGTTCTTGATTCATGCATCGTAATTTAACTCTAGATCCAAGGTTTACAACTTGACCTTGATCTTTAGTTAGATATGTTTTAGATCCGTTAGGATGCATTAAAACATTTACATAAAGCTTGCTTGACCCTCAAGTTATGATATAAAACAAATAAAAACTCTATAAATAGAATTGCACTGCTTTATCCATCGTGTAAAAATCAAATCCACAATTTGCGGGTTCTTCAACTGACTGTCGGTTCTGACGGTCAGTTTTCTTGGTCATCGGTGTTCCTTTCTTGAACTTTTCATTGGGTATGCCTTTTCTATTCCTTTTGGGTTAGTTCTGAAAACTGTTTCGCTGGTGATGCTTGTGGTCGCCGGTGATGCTTATGGATTCTATACTTTGCATTTTTCTTGTGACCTTTGTATCCTGTCGGGTATGCTTGTTGTTTGCCGGTAATGCTTGTAATCTGCCGGTGATCTTTGTCAATATTTTTCACTAAGTGTACTTATGGCAAAATAATGTCATCAATCCAAGACCTCATTGATTCTAATGCTATATCCTCTGAGGGTGTTAATTATCAAGGAAAAAAATTTGTATCACCTCCCAACCAACACTTTAAAATCTATACCAACCCTTTACCATCTCATTCAACCAATACCATTGAGTCTACCCAACCTCTGTCTTCCTCTTCCACTCAGTTTATTGACTATGGTGATAAAGTTTATGAATATAATAATATTGTCAACCTCATTGATCAAACTAAACCTAAACCTAAACCTAGACCCGAGATTTGCATTACCTTTGACCCTAATAATATAATTAAAGCCCTGAATGGTCATCTTTATATTATGGAAAAGGTTAATGACCTCCATTCCTGTGGTATCCTTATTGATCCTACTTGCATGGTGAATGTGATAACTGAAGAACATCTCTTTAGTGGACAATTGCATCATGACTTTGTTGATAAATATGATGTTATGATCCAAAATTGCAATGGTTTCCTTTACCCATCCCATGGTTCTATCTTATTTCCTGTTGAAGTTGGTGGTAAAAATTTAGATGTTACCTTTGTTGTGATCCCAACTTCTGACCAATTTCAAGTCAAACTTGGTCTTCCTTATCTTATCTCTGTGAAATTCGTCCTCTCCTATTTATAAATGTTTTAAATTTCCTCATAATGGAGAAATCACGATTGCTAACCATACCCTCTATCATCCCTCAGTGCCTTGAAAATATGTTGACCTTGATTTATTTTTGCCTTCCATGCCTCGACAGTCTGTTGGTCGATCATATCAAGCTTACAAGATCCAAAATACTTGTGAACTTATCAAACCTAAGGATGTTCCATTGATTTTCCCTAAATGTTGACTTCTTCCTACACCTCCAATATATGATTTTTTTCTGCCTCCGATATCTTATAAACATTATGTCGATTCTATCTCTCAAACTAGTATGGTTCCTTATGTTTTTTCCCCTAAAGAAGAAAAAGGATTTGATGTTGATTGATACTAAACCTCTACCAATTTCTACCAAAACCAAATGTAACTGGCATGCTCATGATCTCCATCATAAATTTCATGCTAGCACTCACGATCTTGATTCCCAAAACATTGCTTCACCTAATACACCCACTGATTCTTTGATTCCCTTTGATCAACCTATTATTTAACCCAAGGAGGAAGTTAACTTGAAAAATATCAAATTGAACAAAGATGATAGTTCTATTTGTATCTTAGATTATATTACAATTAATTTGCATGAAGAATATACTCTTGATGATGATGCATTTGACGCTAACAATGATATTCATGCTAGTGATTCTGATGACATGTATGAGCTTATTGATGTTAATCATGATTTTCCAACTATGTTTTCATAACAATTACCTACCAATCCTAGTGACAAACAAAGTGACCCATCTTTATAGCATGGTCCTTATTTGGAACTAGATATTATTCCTTATGTCGTTCTTGATGTTGCTACTCTTGTGATTTGAGCACCTTCCCTAAATACTATAGACCTAGATGGGGGAGGCAGGTGATACACTTGACTAGCTCCTCTTGTGTGACAGATTTTGTGTGTTTGCTTATTTTTTATGATGTAATTCCTCTATGATATGTTGCTTGTTATATACTTTTTTTAGATTTCTTTAAAAGACCCTTGTTGCTTTGTTGGTGCAAGGTGATAAAGGAATCAAAATTTCATAAACATCTTCTATTTGTATCTCACTTCTTTTATATGTCATTACATTTTATGGCATTCATGTACCACTATTCGTAAATGTGCCTTTGTGTTGTCTTATTGAGGATGATGTAAAATGAGCCCAAAAAGACTCTTCTTCATGACTCTTATGTTCCATTCTTCCATTGTGTTTTTTAGTTCTTCTACCTTTTGGGAATGATAACATGTCAGTTTGACTTACTATCTCATCTATTATCTTATGATCATACTGAACCCAAAGTTAGAGATCCCTTACGTGTTCTCTTTTGTCATGTGTTTGTTTCCCTTGATTTGTCCTTTCTTGAGAGCATCTCATAGTAGAAACATTAAATTTGGGTGAATTTATGCTTTTTTAAAGTCATTTATTTCGTTAAGGCATTTGAAATCACTTTAATGTGGTGGCATACACTCTTCTCTGTGTTTCACATTTTGCACACACTTACATAATGATTTGACGCAGCCTCTCTTGTGGATGACCAATTAGACAATGCTTTCCTTGTGTTTATCCTTTTTCATTGGATCCCTTATTGGAATAAAATATTTCCTAAAGGAATAATCCCCATTTCTTTTATCCCTAAGGAGACAATGCTTTCCCTATGCCTGATCATTCCTTTGTTGGATCCCTTAACAAATACAATGCTTTCCTTAAGGCCTGATCATTTTTTATGGGTTGACTAGCATAACACAACTTTCTATACCTTCAATTCCATCTTTTACAGTGTTTTCCTTTTGTGTGGTCTATATTAAGATAATATCTTAGTAGGATAGTGATAACGCTTTTCTATCTCTTTCTTTATCTCTCTTTCTCTTCCTTTTGAGCGATGCTTATCTTATCTTGGATATGGATTTGATAAAGACTTGAGTCACTTGGGGGCTAGATGTTTCTTTTTCTCCTTGACCTTGATGAGATCATTCTTATGTATTCAATCTACTTTATTGTGAGCACGAGATTATCTTGTACTCCCACGAAAGTAGGGGCTACATGTATCATCCTAAAAAGTTATTACCCATAATTGGATGTCTTTAGAACCTATTAGACCCATTTTTGGTGATTTTGAGGTCTGAATGTTTTTATGATTGTTCATAATATCCTTCATTTTATCCACCCGCTTATTTTCACCTTTTCCAACATCCCTCTAAAATTTGAGCTCATTTTTCTAGGAACAGGTCGACTAGTCGGCTTGTCCCCAGGCTTTTTGGCCCAAATTTTGCCTGGAGCCCAATGCCAAGCTCTTCTTCCAAGGTTTTCAATTATGGTCAGTCTAGATCAAATTTGAATCTTGAATTTGAGGATTTACTATAAAAGGACCTCCTATCTCCTCATTTTTAATAACATATTCAACCATTCAAGCAACCAGGTTGAGAAATTGAGGATTTGGATTCAAGATTTGAAGGCAAGCATCCAATTCAAGATCTCCAAGTCTCCATTTATTCAAGATCCATTAAAGAAAAGGAAATATTATTTAATTGATGCAATTTTCTCTCCCATGATGGCTAAGTAGAGGAATTATCAATCAAGCAAGGAGATTCATTCATTCACCCTTCTCTCTCTTCTTATTTGCATGTGGTTATCAAGCATATATAAATTCAAGATCTAGGAGTAGAAATCATAGATATATTCATTTGTGAAGGAATCCTTGATTTTACATCTCATTCCAAGTTCATCTCTTTGGATTCCAAGAAAATTCAAGCATCTTCATGGATTTGAGCGATTACTACATTCGTTCATGAGGGTTTCATACAAGGTAAATCAACAATTTCCTTTTACATTACTTTCCTTATACAATTTATATCATATTTAAAGGTTTATTACTAAATAGGGGTTTGACCAAGGCAAATCCCTTATAAAACCTTTTTCCTCATTTTTCTATGTGCAAGAATAGGTTGCAAAGCTACATTTTCAAATCTGGGAAGTACAACTATAGTTGCAGGATCTGGGAAAGTTTCATCAATTTTTGCCAAGTCTTGTTCCCATAAAGTTGAATTGTTCCCAAAAAACTTACTTGTCCTTGCTATTTTTTAGTAAAAAATTTAGGACAGATAGATCCATATCCCTATTTTCCAAATCTGCAGTTATAGCAGGATCTAAGATTCTGATGACAGTCAAATTTAGGTTCAAAGCCCTACCTTCTCCATCTTATTTCTAGGCGCACTTATTCTTCATTTTTCCCTTTGCACTTACTTTACTAGATCAAATTTTTTCTCTTTACTTTATCATATACATCTATCCCCTTTGGAATCCAAAACCTCCTGTCATATATCTTGCATTAGCACCCTTCCTCCTTTTGGTTGTGTGAATCAAACTTTGCTTAAGGGTGGGTTTGTATTCCAATGTATGGGAGATCTCGGTGAGTGATATACATCTTATCATTTCTAATCATTTCCCCCACCATACATCTACATAATAACTTAAGGTGATATGGCATTAGTTTAAATAAATCACTTAGTAAACATCACTAATAATCATTTTTCTAATGCATATACACATTAAAGTTTGTATATGGATGGTACTTTTGCCTTGCATTCTCTATCTTACCATCATTACCATGTATATGATTCCTTGTTAGTGTCATATTCATGGTCAACCACTTCATTTAGTCACATCCAGGAAACATATAAACAAAGTTGACATCAATTACAATTCAATGACAATGTGGAGAAGGGTATTTGACACCCTTGAGATTGATGGAATCCCAAGGGCTAAATGGGAAAATGTCACCTCACTTATGAAACAATAATAACATGGAGAATTAAAAATAAAGTAATTAAGCAACTAGTAGCAAGTAAATATTACAATTAAAGAGCCCAAATGAAGAGAAAGAAACACCAAGATCCAAGATGGAGAAACGAGATTTATATGGGGGAAAAACAAATAAAAACCTCCAATATTATGTATATAAAAAAATACTAGAGAAATTAAAATGAGAGAGACCATATAAATTCTACAAATAGAAGAAAAGAGATAGGCACATGAAATATAAAGGTAAGAGAGAAGAGTTACAAATTAACTCCCAAGTCTAAGGATGCCATCGTACATCCTATGTGGGTGAAATATATCACAATTCTCATAAGGAGGAAACCTAATATTTTAATTGAAAGTATCAAACTAATACATAGAAATTGTGATCCAATCACCAGTTTATCATACATTGTTGGTTGCCTATGACACAGTGGTAAGTGTTAAGAATAATTTAATTGATGATGGAAATCTTCCTCCAAGATCTCTTGTGCCAATATTTCTAGAGCTAATAACTCCACCATAGGAAAAAGATACTATGAAAATATCTACACCACCTTAATCTATGTATGTATATCTAAATGATCAAAAAGACAACACATAAACCTCCTCTTTATTAGCTATGAAGATGAATTCTATGAAGAATATTTTTTGAACCTTCTCTAATGTAAAAATCAAGTGACAGTAGGTGATGCCTCTAAAGAACTCAATATAAGGGCTATTAGGGAAGAAGGCCTTTGTATCATTGAAATTAATATTAGGGAGAGGGTAAGGAAAAAAATTGATCACAACCTTTGAGCCAAGTCATCTCAATTCCCACCCCTCTACAAGATATACCACCTAACTAGAATAAATATGTAGTTGTTGGATAGAATAATCTAGCTAATGACATAAATGCTTTGTGCTTCCAATGTAACAATGTGCATATGCCTCATAAATATGAAAGAGGAAACCTTCAATCGAAGGTGGAAGAGAAAAAGAGCCAAGGGATTATGCCCAATGTAGGTTTTTATGCTTATTATTCCCCTCCAATAAAGAATCTCATGCTTATAGATCACATGAAGGGTATGTCACTTGAGCAAAAGGATAAAATTACTTTGAATCGTGCACTTTTCTCTTATATGGAAGGTGAAGATGCATTATTTGCTAATGTGGCATTTAGATCAAAAGCTCCACAAGTATAGTCTTATTACAATAACCACTATTACTAGAGATTTGTTGGAGAATTGAGGATCAAGTGTAACAACCTAAAGTAACCTTTGAAAAAAACCCTAACTTGTTGGTTGTTCCAACCATTTCAGAACCTAAAATAAATATCTTGTTATAAGCCTAAAGTAGTAAAAACCTAGCCACTCAAATCACTCAATGTGATTGACAAATTTTAAAAATCTCTTAGTAATGTTTTTGATAGATGTAAATACAGGTTTTGAATGGGCCCCGAAACCATTTACAAAAGATACTCAAAAAAGATAAGAATTAAAAGCCCAGACATACAACGAAATCCTGCAACGAGACAAAAGGTAGGACCCCAACCAACAAGCTAAGAAACCAAAAGACAAAAAAATAGAGCTGGAAACAAAAAATAGAACAATGACCAGCAAACTATCAGCAACCAACCAGGAGCTACATTTTGTTCATCTTGGCCTTCTCGGCCTCTTTTTGCATATCCTCCATCTTTTGGATAGCATCTTTGATACTTTTTAGCTCCTTAGGGGTTTCAGGCAGTGTACGTTTAAGGCTGCTTCTAGTTCTAGTTCTTGGTCTAGAGCTCCCAGCATCATCAGCCAAAGTGATAGTAATATTTTCTATCATTTTTCTCTCCAGGTAATTATAAATGGCCTCAAGTTCATAACTAAGACTTTAAGTCCCTCATTATTGTGCTTTAGAACTGCACTAATAGTGTGCCCATTATAACTAATCTTTTCGTTCATGTCTTTCAGCTTCTCCTCTAGAGTGGCTTTGATCTTAGCTGTTAGGCTTTCATCCGAGTTATTGCTATTTACCTCCATCAAAAACTTCATTTCCAGTTTTTACAACCTGATTTTTAAGAGCTCCATAGTATCCTCCAAAGCCTTCAGGTGATGTTTCATTTCTTGGATATCATCCGCTATTCACTTCTCCATATTTATTCCATGACCCTTTTTACTATTAACCACCTACTGAATACGATCATCATAATCAAAACCCATAGTGGTACCCTTGTCCTGCCCACTGGAATTTGTATTATCTCTGCTCTGGTCTTCGGTGGTCATCTCATCTTTGCCAGCCCCGAAATTCCTCTGGTCTCTGAAATTTTCCTTTTCACTGCTCTGGTCTTCTTTTTCCTTGGCATTATCCTCTTCCTCCCTTCCTCCTTTAGTATTTTTTTCCTCTTCTTCTTCCCCTTCAACATTCTCCTCATTTTCCTCTTTATCAGGGTTTTGGATTTTAACATCCAAGGTTTCCATTTCTTTGGCTTGATCATCATCATTCTCTTTGATGTTAACATCCTTCTCATCCCCTTTTGGGGTTGAAATCTAGGCTTCCATGTCCTCCCTACTTTCCCTATTTTTCTTCTTATTTTTCCTATCCCTCTTCTAGGTTTTTTCCTCTTTACCATCTTCATTATTTCTTTTCCTTTTCCCTTTTACCCTTTTGGGTATCGGGTTAGGGATCCTATCCCGAGCATACTCCGCAATAAGCATAATCAACCCTTCATGCAAAACAAGGTTGCTGGCCTTCTTCCTATTATCCATAATTCTATTATTCAACGAGTTAAGCAGGAAGTAAGGGAAAGAAACTTTCTTCTTATGCCTAAAGTGGTTAACTAGCACAAAATGCAAATTGTAAATCTTTGATTAATGCCCATCCAGAGTGAAATATTCAATCATAACAGTCAAGATTTTAGCCCAGATACTCTTAATTTTTTTAATATTCACATAGTCTCCCATCCCTTTGTTCATAAGAGCTTCTTCTTCAACACTTTTTGGGAACAATTTAAAAGCTTGCATCCCCATTTTTTTGTTATCCCTGTAAAATTTCATGCCCTGAAGGCAAACCCGTAATTTCTGCCAAAAGACTCAAAGTAAGCAGGAAAGACTTACCACCAAGATTGACTTTTCTATTCACCTAGCCATCTACAAAACTCTTGGTAATGTCTTTTTTGAAGTTGTCCAATCTTTCCATGTAGGGGGTAACACCACCATGTTTCAGCTTTTTCCAAACCTTCTTATTTCGCCTCCACTTCTCACAATCTAGTTGCTCCTCTCTTTTCAAACCACCACCCATCCTACTCGAAGATATTTGTTTTCTCTTTTGGATGATAGTAGCATTTTTCTGGTTGCTTCAAATAGCTTTTCCAAAAATGAGGTCCACAATCTGTGTGGTTTATGCTTAATCATGACACTATCACAAGTCATCTAACAATTATCCTGCCTCAAAACATTAAGTGTCCTTATCATAATTAATATTGATTACACCTTCCCTATGGTTTAGTCTATCATAATTGATAAGACTCCTCATATCATTTTTGAGATTTTCCTCTCCGATCCAGTTTTGAGTGATGTCACTGTGGGTCCCCATATTAGCCAAACCATCTGCCGACTTATTTCCTTCATGGTAAACATGGGAAATATAATTTTTGTGAAAGGTGTGGAGGATAGTAATAATTTTTTCAATAATATGGGCTATAGTCCATGAAGGGGCACTCCTGCCTTTAATACAGTTTATTATATTTAAAGAATCCCCTTCCAGCCAAATCTTCGAGCTTCCCAGCTCTTTTTCCAGCTTAACCACTTCGAGAGCATCTTGAGCTTCCACCACATGATTTGTTTGAATCCCAAGAGGAGTAGCCACAGCTCCAAGACATTTTCAATTCCAATCCCTTATGAGCCCTCCCGCCCCAGCCTTCCCAGGATTCCCTTTGGCAGCTCCATCAAAGTTGCCCTTCATCCAACCCTTCAGGGGAGCAATCCAGGCAATATTTTCTCTGATTTTGGTCTTATTAGTTCTGTTATTATTTTACTCCCATTTAATAAATTCACTTATGTCTTGGGAGTTATTCCTTGTCTGAGAGTCTTTAGAGATAGGACCTTTAAAGTTTTCCATTAAGCTTCTGCAAACCATATTTGCCACATTCTCATGATGAGAGTGCTTATCTTGGAAGGCCCTATTATTTCTCTCCTTCCAGATTCTCCAAGTAAAGTGAGGGAGAATCAACTTCCAAAGTCTCTTTATTTCTTTGCCTGGGAAGGGACAATATCATTGTTTAACAAAATCTTCGATGCTTTGAGGTTTCACTCATTCCATGTTCATCTTTTTGAAGATTGAATCCCACACATTTCTAGTATAGGAACAATGAATCATTAAGTGGTTACAATTTTCATCTTCAGCACAATGGAGAAAGCATATGTTGGGCATATTAAAACCTCATTTTCTGAGATTATTTGGCGTTAGGATTCTATTCTGAACAAGCAGCCAGAAAAACATGTTAATTTTATGTATAAGATTTTGATTCTATACCTGGGAGCGAAATGGGCTTTCTTCCAGCTCAAATATCTTAGTAATGTGACGTTATGTGATATTTTGGCTATTACAGAGAAAAAAATATTTTTTGTGGGAAGCCCTAGAGGACTGTAAAAATCCTAATGAACCCTAGATACCCTTCGAGCGCACCTAGAAAAATTATAGGGATTTGGCCATGTTAGTGATTTTTCTTGCTAGACCTAGATCATGGGATTTAAAACCTAGACCACATATTCAGTGTTATCCACATATTGAAGACAAGAAAATGTAACTTGACAAGGCATAAAATCCTTCTTCACTTTGAGCTCCACTAAACTTGAGAGGGTATTCCCAAACTTACAATTCTGCACACATGATAAAATCATTTTAAATAGCAAAATATAGACCTCAAGAGTGGATAGTTCTCAGATTTATAGATCATGGGTATTCAATATTTAACCACTTCATGCATAATACCACTTGCATTAAGCATTGTTGAGAACAAAATTATACTACTCATACTCCTACAAATAGAAAATAAAGATTATTTTGAATGATTTTGAATCTAAAAATCATCTATGGATATCAACAGCCTAGTGCCTAATCTTGGGCCATAGAATCAAAAAGTGAGACCATAATAGAGATCCTATGAGAAAATACAAAATTAATCAATGGGTTTAAAATGTGTTAATGCTTGACATTAACAAGCCCACTCATGTTTTCACCATGTTCTGCTTCAATAATCCACTTCACACACTGAAAATCACTTCTATCTACACAAATAAATTTAACTATCTCCTTGAGAGAGACAATTAAATAATAAACACAACCACAAGGAAATTGAAGATATGACCTCAACCATCTTTGATATAATCAATTCATATTATTTAAAGCATAAAAAGTTGGAGACAACTCTATGACATTATCATTTACAATTACACAAACTAATTAACACTACTCATAAGATTACCTTGTCTCATAATTACATTATCCACCTACAACTTTAAACTAAACACTATCCTACTTTTAAACTTGAAGGAAAATTTCAGAACCCTATGACACAGCCTTGTAATTTATTTTATATCTTAAGGAATGCAACAAGATATAGGTCGCTAACAAAGTTGTTTTACTAACTGCCATCAACCTGTTACAAAAGATAATATCCCAAAAAAAAATGTTACCATTAGTCTTGTCCTAAAGTAAAAATGTCAGGATGGTATATAATAAATCTATAGTGATAAGGCTAGGGTGCTTCCAAAAAACCAACCAAGCTTGGGAGTCATGCCAATACCGACCATGGGTAGTTATTGATATTGAAAATGCCAGAATTCAAGATTCTCACTAATTTACGCATTAGGGGAAAACTTGGAGAATTTTTCCCATGGGGAAATAGGTGACTCTAACACCTCAACTTCTGGGCCAGATCTATGATTTCAATCTACCCCACACTCAATAGGGTGAATTAGATAAGTGGCCTGAGAAATTTGAATTATTTGAAAACTACAAAAAAATTTGTAGTAGCACCCAAAAATTATAATATCCCTGTGGCTACCAACAACCATTATGTTAGATTAATCATTATTTTTCTTATTAATTAAATCATATTGATTTAATTAGTTAAGTTATTACTTTTTAGTGCTTAAGATTTCTCTTAGGTGCATTAATAATTAATTCTTTTATTAATTATTAATGTGCAACCTAACTTTTTTAGGCTTTAGGGTTTTGTTCACCTTTATAGGTTGAGCCTTATAATTTTTTTCATTATCTTGGAATATATTTTTGCTCTTGTTTCTTGAGTATTTCCAAGCTCTATTTTTTGTCTCCTTCAGCTTCTCTCTTGTAACAGGTCATTTGCATGCAGGTGTTCTTGGCGAACTATGGATTTGTCTTTCTCAAATCCTACATGGTATCAGAGCGTCCCTGTTGCTGCCTGGTCTAGTATTTTTTGAAGCCATGACTTGATGGGCAAAAACCATAGCTTTTTGGGGGTTTTCTCTTCAATCTGAAAGAGGCACATTTTTTTGGAGCACTTTGAACAAAAATGGACCTCACCATTGCGCTCAAAAGGCCCAGGAGATTACTTTTTCATATAAAATTTTCCATGTTTGGCCACAGTGGCCTTTGAGAAAAAATTTCTCCCTCCTAGGTCGTACGACTCAAATTTCAAGGTGAAAAAATAAATCAAAATAAAAAAATGCTTTTAAAATAGCGCAATGGCTCCATAGCCACAATGCGGCCACTACAAAGCTCATGCCTAGCTCACACCCGACCTCCGTCGAGGCACCACCAGCGGCCTGCCTGGGAGCCACCGCGGCCCGGATGCCGCCCGAGCTCCGCTCTAGCGCCACCTCCACCCGGTAGCAACTCCATCACTGCCCTATTGCGCCACCCAAGCACTGCTCCATAGCCTGCTGACAACCAGCAGCTGGTGACATCAACACTCCAACTCCTGACGTCATTTTCTGACCATTTTTCGAAAATTTCTGGCAACTTTTCATTTTTCTGGCCATCGGATTTTTTTTTCGGTGAGATAGTCTGGTGACGTGCATACGGCCATCAATTTGTTTCCCATGGACGTGCGACGATCATTTGAACGTCAATTGTTTTCCCGGGACTAGTTTTTTCTAGAGAGCTTGTTTTTTAGAGGTGTTATTAGTTTTTTGGTCGTAACTTGTGCATACAGTATCATTTTTCAGAAAATAAGATATTGTCGAAAAGCTCATTTCGAGATGGATACCATCATCTTGGTTTTGTTTGAAAATTAGGGCATTTGAGTTCCTAATTTTAGCGTTAAATTAGAGGCTTCATTTTCCTCTCTCTCTGCATCTAGCGTCCAGGTTTTCTTCTTGCATTTTGTGCTTTCTAAAGTTATTTCTTTGGTGTACGAGGGATAGTATTATACATTGTGGGGGTGAATTTTACTTTTTGAAAGTTACTTTAGAAAGACCCTTCTACTTTCATCTTCTTTCTCTCAATGTCAGACCCTTCTGTTGACCGGCTGACACTGCATAACTACCATACCTAGAAAGTACACATGACCAAATTGCTCATGTCACAGGGCTTATGGTCATGTCTGGATGAGAACCAACCTATTTTGCAGCATCCTTTTGATATTCTTCATCACAGGAAAAAAATGGATGAAGCCATGGGCTTAATTATACTGAATATCTCTGACAGTCTCCTATTTCATTTGGATAGTTTGTAGATCTGTTTGGCACAGTGAATGAGTTTTGAGCACTACAAATTGATGCAGAGTTGACATCATTGTCTCCTGACAATTTTTCCACTTTTGAGGACTTCTTGATGAAGTTAAATTTTCTACATTCACTTTTACAGGGATGTGGGAAGACCAAATCAGATAATAAGTGTATCTTCCTGATGTCTCAAAGCTTCGAGGACAGTTCCAGATCTTCTCCTCCACTTTCTATTCCACTATGGATGCTTTGGACCCTAGGAACATTATGCATTCCTTTGCATCCTTCTGTGATCGATTGACTCAAGAGAAGTCAAAGATTCAATAGTTGGGTGATACTTCTGGCTCTATGAGCCATGCTTTGGTTTCTCATCCATCCTCACAAAAACCAGAGCAGAAACATGTATCACCAACCACAGAGTTTTGGAAGGATTCTCCTTCTCAGCATTCCTCTGGCCCACCTCCTCCACATAAGGGAAAATCGAAGACCAAAAAACCTAAGTGTGCTTATTGTAATAAGCCCAATCATGATGAGTCTTAGTGCTTTCAGAAGAAGGTAGATGGATATGCCCAACAGATTGTTGATTTGATAGCTCTTCTTCATAAGAGCAAGATTGATATTCATTCTTCCTCTTCTCACTGGTCTTCTTCATCATCTTCTCAGGTAGATCGGTCAAACAATGGAAAGGGTCGTGCATTATGTGCATCTGTTATTTCTCCCTCTTCTAGATGGCTACTAGATTCAGGTTCGTCACACCATATGACATCTTCTCAGGGTTTATTCTCATCTTTTGACACCTCTCCTACCCCTCACATTCTGATGGGAAATAATACTATCATGACTATCTATGGGAAGGTTTTTATTGACATTGATGATGGTACATTCTATGATGTACTATATGTTCCATCCTTGTCCTCAAACCTTCTCTCTATTTATCATATTACTCAAGTTAGGCAGGGAAGACAGTTGAGTTCACTGCAAATTTTGTACACATTAGAGATAGTGTGACAGGCAATACTGTTGCCACAGGGATAGTTGATCATGTTACCCACTTGTAATCCTTCTCTTAGTTTGGTCCTCCATCTCCAATGTCGAAGAATATCTCTCCTACTTCACGAGTGCCTATTAAGGAGAAGTCAAGTCACCTGAACTTATGTGTTGTTCCTAAGCTCAATGATGTGGCTTCTCCACCTTTGCCTCCTATTGATTTTGCATTTGTTCAGCATGATTCCTCTCCAGCATTTCCTATTATGGTTTCTCCCTGCATCAAGCCACCTACTCCCGTTATTGACGACATATTTGAGGACATTCATCTCCTCCCAGATGAAAAATTCAGCCCATCTATTGGCCCACCTTCATTGGAGATTCCACTATAGGAGTCTCATGCATTCTCCTTTGAGCATCAGTTAGGCCTTCTAGTTTCACCTCTCATTTAGGGGTTTCCTTGTTGTTTCGTGCCTTGGTTTATTCTGCATTGGAGTTCCATTGGTTCGATCATTTCCACAGGGGTTCTATCTTTCTGGGGGGGCCTTAGTGTCTCGTCCCTCTCTCATGGGGGGCTGGTTGTACTTATGGTTTTGAGAGATTCTCTTGAGCCATTTATTTTCTGCATTTTTCTATCTCTTTTTGGAGAGGGGTTTTTCCCACTGGGTTTTCTCCTTTGTCTCCGGTTACAAAGATTTCCTTGTATTGGGTACTTGATCAGGTTTTGTTGTCGGGACCCATTTCATGCTTTCATAGTTGTGCTAGGTTATCTTACCCCTTATTCTTAGCTTAAGGGGGGGTGTTAGAGTAATCATTAGTTTTCTTATTAATTAAATCATATTGATTTAATTAGTTAAGTTATTACTCTTTAGTACTTAAGCTTTCTCTTAGGTGTATTAATAATTAATTCTTTTATTAATTATTAATGTGCAACCTAGCTTTTTTAGGATTTAGGGTTTTGTTCACCTTTATAGGTTGAACCTTGTAATTTTTTTATATTATCTTGGAATATATTTTTGCTCTCACTTCTTAAGTATTTTCAAGCTCTGCTTTTTATCTCCTTTAGCTTCTCTCCTGTAATAGGTCATTTTCATGCAGGTGTTCTTGGCGAACAGTGGATTTGTCTTTCTCAAATCCTACACATTCTAATATCCCTTTGGCTACAACATGAATATCACCCTACTCAATTTTATGATCTCTATATGTTTCTTGTAACAAAGCTTTGTTAGACCATTTTACCTTACACATGAAGACACCTACCCTCTCTACAAACTCCATCCCTAACCTTCTTGATCAAATGAAAATATCCCTCAATGCATATATTAAAACTAGAAAGAAAAAAATATATCATTACCACCTTTGAGATATAACTCACAATCCTCAAAATGTTAAATGGTGGCAACCATTTACTATACCTACAACATTTTTCATCATAAAATTTTACTGACAAGACACTCTACATAAAAATAGATTAGGAAAGATCCCCCTCTCTTAATGTCAAGTATCTAATCAAGAAAAATTGGGATATTCTACATTGGTAGTCTTATTGGTAACCACAAATTCACTGGGATAATCAAAAACTTTTGACGGTAAAACAAAAAATTCCTACTCGCATTGATTAATTGAGCTCTAAAATTTTTAGATTGAACATTACCCCAGCCACCTAATCACCAATTTACATCCTAAATCATCAAATCCTTTCGACCATTCCTACCTAGCACTTTCATATTTATTTGGTGCCATATGGTATGCATCCACTCATTCGATCCCATTTAACTATGCATATTACAACCTAGTCGTGGGAACCTTCCACATTTTATTTGGAAGTAACTTAGGACACATGTCATTCTCTCATGCCACTATGAGCCATTTAAACTATCTTCATACAGTGTTGCGGGGTTGTGACTAACTATCTCAATTTATCCCTTTACCCCATCAAAAACTTGCAACTCAATCCCTTAACTTCACTTTAATATTTCAAGGATGCAAGATCAATTGTCGTCAACACATGTGTAAGTCTTACAAGTATTCAACCCTCAAACTTACTCTCTTATTAACCATGTGGTGATGCAATATGAAATTCAGCTCTTGTTCCACCTTTACATTTTTACCGCATGTAAGATCCTCGTAACACTGCAAGTTTAATTGAGGTCCCACGTATTTGGTTGTAAGGTTGTGACCAAGGCTCCCTTTAAAAACCTTTATCTTCATCCCAAGCTCACAACATGAAATGAATAACCTTTAACTCTTGTGAGGGTGTGATCACATTTCATGTTAGCTTAAGAAGCCCACTCATAGCCTCACAAGAAAAACTAACTGCATAAGAAAACTGTTGCGAGGATGTGAGGCATTACTTTTTATTTGACTAGTTCCAAACATAGAAAAAAAGGCTTCCTATCACTTCCTCACAAGAAAAAAACCCCATTCAGTTGGGTAACCTTTGCAAGGCTCTAACACTTTATCTGCTCCATTTGTGAGGCTAGATGTAACACATGTCACTCCATTCTTCAACATTGCGACTAACATTTCTTAAGACCACAAGGACCAGTTTCTCAGGCTCGCAACCACTAACAATTAACAATCCTGACCGCTATGAGGGTGTGATAAAGATTTCCATAAAACTGTTACTATCAACCCTCCGCCTCGTACTCTTAATGCCAAAGCAACTTAAGCCATGTAGAGCTATGAAAAGCACATAGCATAAAGATTAGGAGCACATGCACATTAAAACAACTTGAGAAAGATTATCCCCTGGGACTTAAGATAACCAAACCAATATAACCATGGAATTCAAGAAATCAAGGGATAAACAATAACATACCACAACCACAATCACACCCAGCCAAACCTATTAATAATTGAAAATAAATATGACACTCGCAACCAAAAAGATGTAAATCTCACAAATAGGACCGGGAAACTAGTTTGAAAGGTTAACCTTTAAACAAGATACATGAATAATCCAAGGGAAAAATGGTTAAGAATATTCAAAATTTTGAAAACCATGGGACCAAGACACACTCACAAAGGCCAGATAGCCATAAAAAATGAGGTTCATTTTTGGGCTTCAACAATGGCTCTAGTTTGGGATGGTTGAAAGCTAAGTCAACACAAGAAACCATTTATCTCTAAGAGAGAAGACCCAACGCCTTACTACTCCATTGAGATCTTTATTCAGTATGTACAAATATTTTTTGAAAATTAGATTATTCCTTTTATTTGGTGGCCTCAGGCCACCAAAATAATGGAACAAAAATTTTCCTCTATCAAAAATTCAATTATCATCACTCAAGAGTATGACCAATCTAAAAAATATATTGAAATGTATTTGATCATATTCCTATTATACCATAAATTTCCAACTTATATTCTACTTCCCTTAGCTTATTTTTATCTTATGTTATCATATATTTCCTTAGTATTTTTATACCACCATGATGTTTTCAACTATGAGAATAGTTACTACAAATTTCTTCATGTGTAGGAGGAAGGATTTCATGGGTGACACTAAAGATAACCTTGTTGACATTCATCCATTGCAGCAAGAGTATTTCATCTGGCTAAAGGTGGCGAACTTTCAATATATTATATGACTTTAGTCAGCAGTCGAATGGTCGAAGTCATTTTGAGTAAGCTATGGGTGGTTTGTTTGACAAACCAAATGATATAAAGCATCGAGCAAGATCAAATTAATTCAACAGCTCTTGCAATGTCATGATGATGTCATCCTAACGTAGTAGTTGGTCACAGGATAGCAAAAAGATGCTACCTATCCTAATTTGGCGATTGACTTGATTAAAGACCAAGTTACTAATGAGCTAAAAAATTTGCACATGTTGAAAATCAATGGTTATCATTATCTTGTAAATAAACTTTCACGATAAATAATATGGGCGGGATAACGTGATCATGTCACGTGTAAAGTTCCAGCAAAGTCAGATAAGTAAACTATGGAAGAAATTGACCATCATCGCTATCCCATGAGGAAAGATGCAGGATGTATAATATGGGCAGGATAATGAGATCATGCCACGTGTAAAGTTACATCAGAATCAAAGGGTCACATGGTTGTTAAAGCGTACTGAAGATCAATGGTCCCTGTGATCCCGTGATCAAAGAAGCAAGGTTTTTATTTTAGGCGGGATGACGAGATCAAGCCATGTGTCCTTAGTCGTCAGATTATGGATTTTTACAAGGAAGAAAAGAATCAACAATCATCATTCTCCCATGAAAAAAGTTGCATGATGGATAATATGTGCGGGATCACGGGAATCGTAGATTTCTAACTCAGCTTTAGCGTTAAAGGAAATTAAAAGACCCACAGATTTATCTGACAAGATGCATCACGACCGTTGATTTGGTCCATGTGCTAAAAGATGGTGTTTTTAGTGGTCCAAAGGTTAGCCAAAGGTAGAGAAAAAAAATATAAAGGGAAGGGCGCAGGCCAATACAAAGATGACAGATGGCAGTACAGGTTTTAAACTATGAACATAAAAGCAATATGTCGATTGTTTTAATTTGATTGGATAGAAACATAAAGTATCAATGCGTGAAGGTTTACAAGGATTCAACGGCTACAATTATGAATTTAAATGGCTACCTATAGATTGTTTTCTCAAATTAGGATTTTTTTTGTTAAGGCAGTTATGATTTCTGTTATTTTGTAATGTAATTTTTTGTTTTAGTTGTTGATTTAGGATTAGGTTTTAGTTATGAAAGGACACATTGGTTTTAAGCTTGTATGTATCCCTTGGACTTTATATAAATAGGGATTCCAAGACTATGTGGAGAGGGACATTAATAGAAAAGTTTAGAATTAGACTCAACACTGCAAACACAAACTAAATTGTACTATTTTTTCAAAATCAATAAAGGATAAGTATTTTCCGTCTCACTTGTGGTTAAAAAGTTAAATTATTTTCTAGTTATTCCCTTGTAATTATTGAGAGGATCAATAAATATTCTTGTAATGCTTGTGATAGAGAGCTATTTGTCTTTCATGTTTGTCTGATTATCAAGGAATTGGTGAAAAGTTGGTGTTTCCTATTTCTCGTCCAGTTGGTTTTCTGACCAGAGAAATTGGATTCAGTTGGACTGACAAAGTGTGTTTGGACAGCCTCTCTTCATTGATAGAATTTGAATATTTGATGTTGTTGGTATACACACTGTATTACAAGGTTGTACATAGGATTGGTTTTGAATTGACTCTATTTCCCAAGTTGAAATAGGCATTGATCTTATCAATGATTGGAAAATAGGCATTTGGTTCTGAGTTTGAGGTTTTGTTTCTTATTACTATTTTCATCATCCATTTCATGTTAAGCATTATTTAAAATAAAAAAATTATTAAAGCATTCTTACAAGTTTTTTTTGAAGCATTCTCAAAGCATTCGGGCATTCTATTGTTGTGATCCTCACAATTAGATCTGGTTCAAGGAAGTAATTTGCCACATTGAAGAGATCAACCATCAAATGATTCTCTCTAGGATTAGCTGAAAACCTTGCAACAATATCGATTGCTAATGCAATATCAAGTCTAGTGTGAATAACATATTAAATTTTTCCAATCATGGATCTGTATGTAGTCTGATTTACCTCCTTTGAATCATCATCCTTAGATAGCTTATGTCCAGTAGGCATAGGTGTTCCAACTCATCTAGAATCTTTCATCCCAAATTTCTTTAGTATCTCTTTTATGTATTTAGACTAAGTACTGTAGATACCATCCTTCATTTGATAAACTTGTAAGCCAACAAAGAATTTGATTTCACCAAACATAGACATCTCAAATTCTTTACTCATAGCTTCAGAGAATGCTCTGCTTAAGTCATCGTATCCAGTAAATAATATGTCATCAACAAATATTTCTGCCAATAGTATCTTGTTCTGAGGTCCTTCTTTGATGTACAAGCTATTATTATCATTAGTTCTCTGAAATCCAATACTTATCAAGTAACCATGCAATCTTTCATATCAGGCTCTTGGATCTTGCTTCAGTCCATACAATGCTTTGTGCAGTTTGCAAACCATATTTCTTTTGTTAGGATCTACAAAGCCTTCATGTTGCTCAATATAGACTTCCTCTTCTAGAATTCCATTCAAGAATGTAGATTTTACATCCATTTGATATACCTTGAATCCTTTATGTGCAACATATGCCAGAATATTTCTGACTCCTTCAAGTCTTTCAACATGAGAAAAAGTTCCTCCATAATCAATACCCTCTTCTTAAGCATATCCTTTACATACTAATCTGGCTTTGTTTCTGGAAACTTCACCTTTCTCATTCATCTTATTTCTGAAAACCCACTTAGTACCAATCACATTCTTGTCTTTTGGTCTAGGTACAAGAGTCTAGGTTTTGTTCTTTTCTATCTGCTCAATTTCTTCATTCATTGCTTTAGTCCAATTCTCATCATTCAATGCATCTTTAACAGTTCTAGGTTCAATTTCACTAAGTAAACATGCACCTTTTATTTTGTTCCTTTTCATTACACCTTTTGTCTGATCTCCAATTATTTTTTCAGGTGCATGATGTCTTCTAACATATTTTTCAAGTACAGGATCCTTCCTCTTTGATTATGGGATTGCTCCACTATATTCACCATGCTCAAATATTTTGTCATGTTCTTCTGTCTCATACTCGAGTTCCGCTGTATGAGACTTAGGTGTATCTATCTGTGACTTGGGTACCTCTATCTGTGACTCGGGTGCCTTTGTCTGTGACTCGGTTTCTTCAGTCTAAGACTCGGTTCCCTCTGTTTGTGACTCAATTTCTTCAGTAAGCATCACTGGTTGCACAGGTTGCAACAAGGTTTGTGTTGATGAATTCAGTGGTTGACATGATTGTTGTCCAATCACCATTGCCTGTGTCTTAGGTATAGTATCAGGTTCATAATACACAAAGTTTCTATAGTATTTAGGCTCTCTACTGCTCTGTTCTTTATTTCTCTCAGTAAACTCATCGACCTTTACATGCACACTTTCTATGACTTTATGAGTGGTAAGATTTAAACATTTATCTGCTTTTCTTTTGTTGGAGTAGCCTAAGAATATACCTTCATCACCTTTTACATCAAATTTTCCATTTCTTATTTCCTTCAAGATGTAGCATTTACTTCTAAATACTTTAAAATAATGAACATTAGGTTTGTAGCCATACCATAATTCAAAAGGTGTCTTCTCAGTACCTTTCTTAAGTTGAACTCGGTTCAAGGTGTGAATTGCAGTGCTAATGGCTTCCTTCCAGTATTTGGTAGCAACATCCTTCTTAATCATCAAGGTTATTGCACAGTCCATAATGGATATGTTCCTTCTTTATGCAATACCGTTCTATTGTGGTGTACCTGGGGCAGATACTTGTCTTTTGATTCCTCTTTCATTGCAGAACTCATTGAATTCATAAGAAATGAATTCTCCTCCTCTGTCAAATCTTAGACATTTAAGTTTCTTTCCTGTTTCTTTTTCAACTCTGGCTAGGTACCATTTGAACTTCTGAAAAGCTTCTGATTTTTCTTTGAGAAACATAACAGTCATCATTCTGGAATGATCATCAACAAATAGAATGAAGTACTTCTCACCTATGTAACTTTTTGTTCCAATTGGTCCACATAAGTCAATATGTACCAATTCCAAGACTTCTTCTGTATTATAGTACTTGCTCTTGAAGCTTGTTTTGCCCATATTCCCAATTTGACATTGTTTGCATATTGCTAGTTCAGGTTTCTTCATAACATGAATACCTCTTACTATTTTGTTCTTACTTATGTTGATCATGTTGTCAAAGTTCACATGACACAACCTTTAATGCCATAACCAACTTTCTTCTACTTGTGCAATAAAACATGAACTTTCATTAAGATCAAGATTAAATATATTACCTTTTGTTTGCCTGCTAGTTCCAACTAGGTTTCCTCTACCATCCAGGAGCTTGGCCTTACCATTCATGAATTCTACCTTGAAACCAATGTTATTCATTTGTTCCACACTTAGTATATTATGCCTTAGTCCTTCAACCCAATAAGCATTATCACATTTGATTCCTTTAGTAAGAGAAATACAACCTTTACCTTTCACATAGTAGGGTTCATTCCCCAAAACTAACACTCCCACCATCATAGTGTTCAAGATGTTCAAATTTGGTTTTATCATTAGTCATGTGGTGAGAACAACCACTATCAATTATCCAAGTGTCATTATTACTAATATGAGAGTATAGTGTAGTCTTTTCATTGTCTTCACTGTCTAACTCATCCTTAATAGCAATGTAAACCATTTCATCTCCATCTTCATCACTATTAGAATCTTTAGCATTATAACAAGATTTCTTACCTTTGTCCTTGTAGCTTTCGTAATCTTTCTTGCCTTTATACTTGTTGAACTTTCTTTCACCTTTGTCTTCCTTGTTTGGACATTTAGTAGCAATGTGACCAACCTTATCACATGAAAAGCAAATCAATGGTATTCTTCCTTTGTATTGTCCTTTTCATTTTGCAACTCTCCTTGAAAGTAATGCTTCAATGATTTCCAGATCCTCATCATTAGAATCATCATCACTATCATTATCAATTTGTTTTCCCTTCATCTTTCCAAGGTTTCATTTAGCTTTGAATGCTGACTCAAGATTGCTAGGACCAGGAGAATAATTGTCAAAGTTATCCAACTTAAAAAGTTGATAATCTTCCAATCAATCCATCTAGAGTTATGTCATTAATGCATCTCATCTCTTGAATATATGAAACTCTAATAGAATATATATGAAGTAAAGTTCTTAATACCTTGCTAACTACTATTTTGTCTTCAATTGTTCCACCAGTAGCTTTGATTGCACTAACACTTTTCTTGATTCTTTCACTGTACTTTGTAATGTTTTCTCCTTCTTTCATTCTCATCATATCAAACTGACCTCTGAGACTTTTTTCTTTGGCTCTCTTTACATTTGCATCTCCTCCATAGATATCATGTAGTTTGTTCCACATATCAAAGGCAGTAGGACAGTCCTTGAATTCATCAAATTTGGAATAGCTGAGTACAGAGGCTATATCACTCATCATTATGTTATGATACTTCATTTCCACCATCTGATCCACAGACATAGGTCTCGATGGTTCCACATACTTGTGATACAGGAATTACAAACCAGTATCTCCAATAGTAGATAGATGTAGCCTCATCAAATCTTGCCATGCAACAAATTTTTCCTTGTTGAGCTTAGGGATCTCCCTTCTGTAAGACATCTCTAATCTTTAGCTTGGGCCTTTAAACCTTCCCTGTAAGCACTTGCAGCTCTGATACCAATTGTTGGAATAAGTTGAGTAACTAAGAGGGGAGGGGTGAATCAGTTACCACAAAAACAAATCCAAGTCCCTTAGATGTCTATAACAAATTTAACATTGTTGCTCGGTTAACATAGATATTTCACTGTCACTCGGTTAACATAGCAAATCTTAAGATATTAACTGTAATTAATTGTAGAAACATAAACCATAAAGAAAATGAAATGTAAATAGATAACACCAAGATTTAACGTGGAAACCCAATATGGGAAAAACACCAATAGAAACTAGTCAATGTTTTTCACTCTTCTGAAGTGAGCCCTGTTAGGAGCCAAACCTATTAAAGGTTACAATAACACACTATTAGGTGTGACCCTGTTAGAGGATTTAATCACCCTGTAAGGAGTGACCTTGTGAGAGGTCTTCAAACACTTCAATGTAGAAATGTCACCTTGTGAGAGGATTTACAAAAGATTGTTAAGTCTATTATGTTAAGAGATTTTGATCACTGCTACAATTGTTAGAAAGTAACAATGGATTGACCTATTTTTATAAGAAACTATCTTTGCTAATTCAGATCTATGTTCTGGATAAAATACTTGATCCTTACTGATCGGATACTATGCTGCAGTCCTTTGTATTCTGTCCTCAATCAGAATCTCATTTGATTTCGCCTTCACTCTTCATATCACACTTCACATGCAATTCCACATCACCACACTATTCAATCCAAAGTTGACCTTATATATATATATATATATATATATATATATATATATATATATATGATAAGCCTTGTCAAGTCGACCTTAATTTCCTTCCAAATAAATAATAATACTCATGTTTATCAGCTGCATATAACTAGTTATACATAAAATATAAGCCACTGTTAGTCGGCTTACACTAACTATTTTACTCAGTCAACACTAAAATCCTTCAACGCCTGACCAACACTGTATTGCCCGAGTGAACTCGGTTAGAACTAAAAATCACTTTGGTCATCTTCAATGCCCGAGAGAGATTGGCAGACACTGACTATGCTCAGATAGGATTAGAATTTTTTGTAAACATCACTATACTTGTGTAAACATCAAAGACAATACTCAATTGAATAATTGTCATCAATAGGTAGATGACCATGTTTTGATTTATTATACATTGGACTTGATAATCAATTTACATGTTTATAGTGTGTATTGTTTTATAATGATAGCATTCAAAATAATGATGCTTTTTGTAAACAAATTATGGATCAAAATGATATATTGTATCTGGGCTACGAAGTGGGGTTTTCTTGCTAGTTCTTTCCCCATGGAGCCCTTGAACTAGTTTTCTTAATAAAATATATACAACTGGCTCTGCCTGCTTTCGCCTTTAAAAAAACAAAAAACTAATGATATTTTCAAATTCAACTACTGGGGATTTTTAGATTAAGTTTCGGTCGAATCTTCGAAAAGTCAATTTTTGGATGTGTTTCACTAGGCGTGCTATATATTTTAACGAGTTCCATGATGAGTCACACCTTCAAAACTTAGTTGTAGGTACGTTGTTAAGTGTCTAGAGACTAGGACTATTTGACAGTCTCCTTCTTCTCAACGATTTAAAACAACTTAGGAAACTATTTTCATGATCATGATGGTTCATTTAATTCCTCTATATATTGATAATCAAACTTCATGCCAACAAAAGAATTCCAACTATAATGGCTCCAATTTGACTATTTTTTGTTTTTTGATCATGTTTCAACTACATGCAGAACAATTTTATGAAAGCAACATAAAATAAAAACATCTTGATGCCAACATAGCTGTTGATATTCGTGTTGATCATAATAAACTAGTGGACAAGAATGTGCAACGTCCTAATAATTATAGTTTTGTTGAAGTTTAGGTAATATAATAGTTGTTATGGACTTTTTTTTCATGTCTTTTGCATTCTTTGTTTAACTTATATTAACTTTACATGATGTTTAAACCACATGTAGAGAAATCATATGAAAGAAAAATGAAAAGGAGAACTAGATGACATTGTTGCAAATAGTGATTATATTCATGCTAATGAATATTAAAAGTATGTGTGTATTGATAGTAGTTATAATTCTTATCAATTTGAGGTGAGTTATATTCAACGATTGCACTAGTCGATTTGTGTCCTTTCATTAGCCTTAATGCTCTTTCATGGTCAAGATCCTCTTAATGTCAGTGTCTTTGTATCTAGTTTTACTTTACAACCCCACACTATGATCTCTTTCCTTCATATATATATGAGTGCATGTGTTTGACCATGGATATCAATGTTTGTAGAACAAAACTATTCCACCTGGTACAAGATTACTGAACTTATATATCATTGATTGTTGAAAATTGCAAATGTATTAATATGTTTCATGATAGATTTAAAAGCCTTTGTAGAAATTTTATCTTTATTCCTTTAAGAACTTTTTTCTTTTACCTTGTTTACCACCAAGGTGATCTATTCAACAAAGTAGGTCTGTTCAACTTGTTTTACACTTATGCAAAAATGCAGATTGACAAACTACTTGAAACATGTATTGTTGTTATTGTTATATGTTATATATATATACATATATATATATATAT
>MU227026.1:6607180-6651360 GCA_018584345.1 Thuja plicata
GGAAAACCCCGGAGGTGTACAAATAAAGCCGACACGGCAACACTAACCCCTACGTTAACATAAAAATGGGTCCGGGATAAGCTAAATCGACCAAGACCCAAATACAAATTTATTTTATTTATTTAATCGGGGACATTACACAGTTTGAGGATTACTTTGTTGGTTGCTACTTTGCTGTCAGTTTAACCATCCTACTAATCAGACAACTCAGATTGTATCAACTGTTATTAGTGACATTTGCATTAGCAATAACTAGATACAGTGGAAAACCAAAGTGTATGTAATAACCAACCCTGATTTTTTTTTTTGAAAAATATATGATGCATTATTTAAAACTAATGAAGAGTAACCTGCTGATTGTTGGCTTCAGATAACATGCATCATAATAACCTAACATATGCAATGCTCTTAATAACAACTAGACAGATTGGGGGTTTGAACCATCACCACTTTGTCAATATAATAACATAGAAAATAGATGAGCAACTAGATGAAAGGGGGCAGTTACCTTTGCCACTCAGTTAGTTCATTGCATAGAAATAACATGGACTGAATTTCAAATAATAAGATGAAGAGGGGGCTGGGCCAATGCTCTATCAACATAGGTAACATTAATGCATTGTAAGAGAAATATCCTTTCAACTCAATAAGCATGTGTTAGCCCCAAAGCAATATCAAAAGAGATAAGAAACTAAAATCAGATTCTCTGATAATATAATCAGACCATAAAGCATGCAGCAAATTCACTTAGACTTGACAAGAAAGGGCACATGCAAGTGCCAAAAACCCCAATAATAAGTTTTTCACCAAATCCAATGTATGAGCACTCAAAAGATGGCACCCAACGATGAGGAGTGAAATGAAACAATACCCAAAACAATATCTTTGTCAACCACTGAGTTATGAACATAAATCTGATTTTCTATTATTCTGAAAAAGTACACTAGCATTCAGAAAAAGCTCCAAAACTCTATTAATCTTGAACAGCACTTCAAAAGGATAAACTACACACCAAAACTAGAATTCGCACATCAAAATACTATAAATAACATCATTTTCCTCAAACCCAAAATCACCGACAAAGCTAAAATTACTGTAAATTTTGAACCACTAACACCAACTAGCTAGGGTGGATCTCTCACCACTGAAACCATAAAGCATACAGCAAACTCATTTAGACTTGACAAGAAAGGGCACATGCAAGTGCCAAAAACCCCAATAATCAGTTTTTCACCAAATCCAATGTATGAGCACTCAAAAGATGGCACCCAATGATGAGGAGTGAAATGAAACAATACCCAAAACAATATCTTTGTCAACCACCGAGTCATGAACATAAATCTGATTTTCTATTATTCTGAAAAAGCACACTAGCATTCAGAAAAAGCTCCAAAACTCTATTAATCTTGAACAGCACATCAAAAGGATAAACTAC
Organism: Thuja plicata; assembly: GCA_018584345.1. Classification (NCBI taxonomy): domain Eukaryota; kingdom Viridiplantae; phylum Streptophyta; class Pinopsida; order Cupressales; family Cupressaceae; genus Thuja; species Thuja plicata. The sequence continues at coordinate 6,608,616 of MU227026.1, forward strand.
ACACCAAAACTAGAATACACATCAAAATACTATAAATAACATCATTTTCCTCAAACCCAAAATCACTGACAAAGCTCAAATTACTGTAAATTTCTAACCACTAACACCAACTAGCTAGGGCGGATCTCTCACCACCGAAACCAGCAAGATGGGAAGAGGGTTTTTGTCCTCAACCAGGAAAAGAACTCTTTGAGCTCATTCCAGCGGCATAACATTTTCTTCACAATATTCAACATACCAAATGAGAGCCCCAACTTCTCTTTTATAACTTTCAAGATTTTAGGAAAAATGCTTTTCTTTTTGCTTCTTTTTACGGAAAAGCACTTTTTTGCTATTTTAATTTTTTTGGATATATTTTTTGTTTTTTTCGCTACTTATTCAAAAAAGCAATTTTTTGCTTTTCCCTATTTTTTCAAAAAAGCACTTCTTAAGACGTATTGAGTGAAATAAATGTAATGTCTCCAAATTAGGAGAACCCAAATTTTGCCCTAGATTATAATTTCTATATAAAAACAATTAGAGTTTAGGGGTAGCTTTTTGCTTTGATTGAGATTCTGCAAGCAAGTTAGGAAACATTATAATCATAATTCATAATTAGACATTCTTGAGTTAGAAATAAACATATATCTGATTAACAGATTGCTTGAATCAGATTTAAGATGTTTCAACCATAGGATGAGGTGCCCAATGTTAAATATATGAACCAGAAATATAGAATTGCAACAACTTGAAATGAAAAAACTCAAAACACAGATAACACAATGAAGTTATCCTGGGAAAAACCCTCCTCTCCGAGGGAAACAACCCAGCCCACAAAAAATTATGATGCCTTTATTGAGATTCAACACCAATTAAAATATCTTGCTCCTTATTGACGTCTCAGCTGGACAGTCAATAAGTCTTTTAACATCTTGATCACTAAGGTTGCTCAATGATCATATACAATGAAACAATGAACAACTAAAATTAATCATGTTATACAAAATGAGATAATCGCATATAACATAGCTCACTCACAGAGCAAAAATAAATGTCTGCTAAAACTCTAATGCACAGACGTTGTTCTCCTTTAGAAAATCACTCCGAAGAGAATCAAGTACAAAACACTAAAGAATGCTCTTTGATAATACTTCCTCAGCAGCAATGAAGAATACATACGAAAAATATTATTATCGCGGCATACCAAAAGAAGTAACTCAAAATGTTAAGTCTTTATGAAGATTATCCGTACACACGTCTGTATATGCATCTATGAATAGCACCATAATTCTGGGATACATAATTAATTCAACAAAAACAGTTATAAACATATTTCTTATGAAAGACATTGCCACACAATGCTCATACCCAGATTGCAGATCTGAACTATAATCTGTTCTTAATCCTTTTGTCTTTTCTTCCTTCCGATGATTGAATGAATGAATGTGGGTATGATTGATGTTTGAATGATGAATTGATTGATTTGATAGACATTTGATGATTGGATTCCAAGATGTGAATTGATTGATGATGATTTGATTGCTTGTTTATTCACTTTGTTGAATTGATCTTTGCTAATTGATAGATTGTTTAATTCAACCTTAGCTGATTCGTAGATTGCTTGATTTCGGGATGCATGGATGAGTGATGATGTATTGATGTTTGCTTGGAATGATCTCCCCTTTATAATTTACAAGTGAAAGGGTCACCACCGTTCATAAGATTCGAGTCACCACTTTTCATTATTGCCTTTGAGAATAATATATTATTCTCCAAATTGATCTCCCTTTTTGATTCCACGCCCTTCTTCAATGAAGTTCTTCTCTTTTATATCTCCTCTGAGGGTAGGGAGTCACACCCTTTTATTTGTTAATGCCCTTATGAAAGGGTCACACCCTTTGGTTATGAAAAGATACATTTGTTTGACAAAAAGTACTGACCTTTTCACTTCCTACCTCTCACTTTTCAAATCTGTTTTTACTACTTTTCAAATTTGCACATATCCCATTTAAGATCTTCATATCTTCTTCTTCTAGATCTACATATCTTATTTTCTTCTTTCCTTCTCAATTCTTATTTTAGATCCCTCCTTATACTTCTGTTCTAAATCTGCTCTAAATTTCCTCTACTCCTTTTTATCCCATTTCATTTGATCCTTCTTCTCCATTATATCTTCCCATGTGAGGGAGAGGTTATACCTCTTCATCATGTCTGCCTTTCGGCAAGAGTCATGACCCTTCATAATTGTCCCGCTTTCGAAGAGTCGCAACCCTTCATAATTACAACCCTTTCAAAAAGTCACAACCCTTCATAATCAAAACCTTTTCGAAGATTCAGAACCCCTCATAATTACAACCCTTTTGAAGAGTCACAATCCTTCATAATCACAACCTTTTTGAAGAGTCAAAACCCTTCACCTTTTGAAAGTCACTTCCTTATTTTCTTTCCTTTCTTTCCCCTTTATCCTTCCTTAATTCTTATGCTCTACTCTTTCTTCCTCCTTCTCTTTCCCCCTCAAATGAAGTTCCTCTTCTCTTGCTTTTATACCTCTCATTTGAGGGAGAAAACTTTTCCCTTCATGTCTTTTGACCATTTGTTTAACTTATCTAAACTTTAATTATTTTAAATTATTTTTTTATATTTTAAATTTAATTATTATTGTTTATTATTTAATCCTATTTCAAGAAAGTGACATGACATGAAATAAATCTCTTTTGAAAACAATATAACTCATTAACTCCAACTGAAACTCATTGCACTGAACCTGAAGAATGAATTGAGATGATGGCCAAGTGCTAAAAATAGTACTTATGAAATTGGGAGGAGACCGAAGCTAAGACCAAGTGCCAAAAACAATGGTTACTATAAGTAGTAACTGCTAGGAATAGTAAGTCAGCCAAAACTCCCAATTGATCAATCAATGTACAAATTGACACTTACTAAGATTAGATAGTCTCGAACAATTTTTAGAAATCATTCCAAAAAGTGTTGTTCAATTCAATCTGTTTGAACGCACCAACAACATTGAAATACACCTCCAATTCTATTGATACCAACCCAAAAAGCCAACATTGGCTGCACGACAAGAACCCTAAAAATATTACAGTGTAATAGGATTCCTTACCATAGGAATCATGGAACTCTTTTCTCAACTAATACACATTTCAATAATGATCTTATAATGCTATCTACATGGCTAAAGAACCTATTCTATAAAGAACGAGCAACCGATGGCTATGTCAATAATTTCCATAAAAGAAACGTCCAAAGTAACACAATCAACCAAGCCATCAAACAACATAAACAATATTAGACTTAAAATTCTTAGAATGTGTGTAGAAGGAAAAGTTCACCGACCTCAAACCTTGTTAAAGTCTCGAAGGATGAACTAGCCCTTGCGCCATCTCACTAAACTAGCACTTTGGTGAGCTAGGGCATCTAGACAACTAAATGACAAAAGACTAAATACAAGTTAAGATATGAATGCAAGGAATTTAGAATAACTGCTAACTGCTAACACATAATGACACTTCGATTACAGAAAAACAAAAGAGCACACTACAAAGACAAAACATTGAACTCCGCAAACTCACTGCCCGAGATGCATGCGCGGGTCAAGGATGACAACACAACGTGTGTACATCCCGTACAGATAGAGTACAAAGAACGACACATAAATCTTGAAAACTAATAGAAATAACTAAAAGGACAAAATATGGAAAATACAACTAGGCTAAAGATATAATGGAAATACGAGGATGAAAATGCAAGAAAACTTACAATTGGAGGAGGTAGAAGAACCCCAATGAAGAGCTTCACTTTCTCCTCCCAACAAACTTGCACACACAAAGGCAAAGTGAAATGTTGGGTGGCTGTTTGGAAACCCGCCTCAGTCAAATCCCTGTTTTGGTGTTTTCACCTCCACAACAACAGAATAGATGAGATAATCAGTGATAGATAACTGTAGAGATAAATGCACAAATGATAATATTGCAAGATATTGATAAAGAAGTATGATATGCTAAACAAGATACGAAATAAGGTAGCGTGAATAACTCCCCTTCACCACTATGAAACCAAAGCTCGATGAAGTGAAGGCAAGGGTGATTGAGAGATTTCAAGCAAGCTGTCCCAATACAATAAGCTCTAACGTGATGAGATAGCTGTAAAAAGGGAGTATGAAGCAAAATGAACTAGAAAGAGATGAAGAAGATATTAGAGTTAAATATCTCTCTATTTATGTTTCTCTCTTCTGTAGATTTGTTTCTATTCTAATGGTCACTCTTCTTCCATGTTTCCATATTCTCTCTCTGTTCAATATGGAAACTTCCTTTTGTTTCTATTTCTCTCTTCAGAATGTTTCTATTTCTCTCTCTGTTCGTTATAGAAACATTCTCTTATACACTTGTATATATAGATCATTCTTGATCTCTGTTTAATAGCACATTCATTATTTTACCATAATATGGTATCAGAGCTATGGGTTGACTTTTTCGAAAATTTTGTAATCCTCCATTAAGTGGAATTTTTTTGAAATAGTTTCAATTCTTTTTCCTGGCTCGTGTTCATTATTAATTTTCGAAAAATTAATATAATTTCTTTTTTGAAATTATTCAAGATTGTTAATTTTTCGAAATTTATTTGCTACCCCAGGGATCTTCCAGCAGCTCATTTTTTTTCCTGCACAGTTTTGGCCCCATTAATGGCCGCTTAGGGTTTCTGCACTTTCGACTAGGATTTGACCCTTCAATTTTAGTCGAAAAATTATTTTTCTTCCAGATTCTTGGTGGGTTTTTCAAACCCGCAACTGGGTCATATTCGAAATTTTTTGGGTGCCTCAATTTCTGTGCCAACAGATTTCACATTTGATTTTAGATTGCTTTTGGGTTTTTCGAGCTTTCTTCTGGGTCTTCATTCATTTTTTTTGGGTCTTCCGTCAATCTGCCTTAGAATTTGTGCTTTGGATTCAATCACCGCCTTTTCAAATTTTTAATGGCGTCTCTCACCAACATTATTTTGGAAGGCAGTCCAAGATTTAACAACAAGATTTACCACACCTGGAAGTAGGGAGAGTCTCAGTTGGTTTTGATCGATTTTTCACCTCAAAAATCGTGACTGGTTTTGATCAATTTTTCACCTAAAAAATTGTCCAATTTTTCCGATTTTTCACCACAAAAATCGTGACTACTGAGTCTCATCTCTTCTGTGTGCAACGAAGTTTTTTTACTACGATTTTCGCAAAGTTTTCATTTCTCCTGGTGCCTTTTGAGGATTCACTTGCAAACTTTTGTTTTGAAGTTAAATTGACCATTAAGGGAGGGTATTAGAGTTAAATATCTCTCTATTTATGTTTCTCTCTCTTCCGTAGATTTGTTTCTATTCTAAAGGTCAGCCTTCTTCCATGTTTCCATATTCTCTCTCTGTTCAATATGGAAACTTCCTTTTGTTTCTATTTCTCTCTTCGGAATGTTTCTATTTCTCTCTCTCTCTCTGTTTGTTATAGAAACATTCTCTTGTACACTTGTATATATAGATCATTCTTGATCTCTGTTTAATAACACATTCATTATTTTACCATAATAGAAGATGCCCATGAAGACTGAAATGTGAGCGAAGAAGACCAAATGAAGCTTGAAAATGGGATTATAATGACAAAGGTTGAATCTTTGGCGTCGGTGGGTGGTGGAATGAGGCGTTGCATTTCAGGGGTGGCCATTGTAACGCTTCAACGACTCATTGCATGTTTGTAGATTCACAGGACAAGTACGTGTCACATGAACATCTTTGTGGTGCACATGCATTTTGGGTTGTCCAAGTCGCTTGGCCAAGATTCTAAGCGGACGGTGACAAGGCTAAGTAGAGGAATGATGCTGAGGTTGACATGGAATTTCATGTTTAGGCTAAGGTAGGTGCAAATTTACAATATTACATTTTGCCTCTACTTTATTGAGCATATCATAATAAGAGATGTGAGCTAGACTAGAGAAAACTTACTTGACTTACTTGTAGGGTTTTCGTCCACATAGGTTTGCCACCAATGGGAAAGCCCTGAATTGTTGTTGAGCCACATCTAGCATGCAAGCTGCAAATAAGCATGCTAGATGATGAAGACAACTTGTAGATAAGACCTTCAATGGTATGTCGATATGGGTAGCAAGTTGTGTTATGGTAGATAGCCATACGATAGGGCAACTTTGATTATGCACAGATGCGAGTAGCAAAAGCAAGATAGTCGCATGACAGGTAGTCGCTTGATAGGGTGACTTTAGATAGTGCACCAATGCTAATAGAAAAAAGCTAGATAGTCGCATGATAGGGTGGCTTAAGACATGTGTCGACAAGAGTAGCAAAAGTTAGCTAGTTGTGTGATAGGGCAACTTAGATCACGCTAGTACACATAGCAAAAGCTAGATAGGTGTACTATAGGGTGAGATTTGATAGATAGTGGATTGCCCCCCACAAAGTAGACAAATAGATCATTTTTTTTTGATTTCTTGAGAAAATCCTATGATGTAGAGACAACATGATAATAGGACAATAAGACAATTAGATATAACAGATATAACAACCCCCCGTAGAATGGACCGTGTTGCTCAGTGGAGCACAAGACATTCTAAGGAGAGAAGGAGGCTTTGTGGCATGTCAACAAACAAGATGTTTCCATGGAATGTCACTTCTTGACAGATGACGCATGATATCCACAACATCCAAATAGAGACAAAGGGATGTGACGAGTCAACGTCAGAACCCAGAAGAGGGACAAAAGTATATATGATATGAATCCTCTCAGGGGTTTTTCATCAGGGCTCTGGCTCAGATCTAAAGAATAGCACATGAAGACAAAGAAAAATAAAAAGTTGGGTCAACATGGAAGGGGATTCTAAATGCCCCCAATACTTTGCATCGTCCCCAAATGTCGAAAATCAAATCACGACAGATAAAAGGTGTAGGACAGAGAACCCTTTGTTTCCAAGTACCAACGAAGTACAAGGGTCCTCTAGAGGGGGAACAACATTAAAGGACAAACACCAGGGAACACATACACACACGTTCTAATCTGAAGATGTAGAAGTTAGATCCTATATGCCTCCAATACTTTGCATCGTCCCCAAATGTCGAAAATCAAAGCACGACAAATAAAAGAATAAGACAACAAATAAAAGGTGTAGGACAGAAAACCCTCTATTTCCAAATGCCAACGAAGTACAAGGGTCCTCTGGAGGGGGAACAACATTAAAGGACAAATACCGGGGAACACATTCTAATTTGAAGATGTAGAATTGTGTGCTGCTTTCACAGATCGTCCACCAATATATCATCATCCTCCCAATCTTGATCATATGGGGAGAGGTTGAAATTGGAGTGGTGCAACCACTATAGTAGCCCTAGGCACCCCACCAACAACCAAAACCAAGGATGAAGCTGCCTCGACATTCTCATTCAAAGGCTCAACTGAGCTAAGTGAGAGAGCTCTTGTAAAGATTGTCGTCAATGCTAGAATTTCCTCAAGGGAGTCAAACATGCAAGCCTCATAGCTTGCAGGCGACCCATGTTGAGGTGCAAATGAAGAAGACACTTCACCGACCTCTGTGAAAGGGGCGGAAACGAACTCATGAGAAGTCAGAGCTTGCTCCACTGCGAGAACCAAAATTGAGAGCAGATTCGTCAAAGTGGACTTGCGATGGCAAAACTTAGGCACAGGGCCCTGATCAAATTTCCTCTTAAAGGATAGAGGTGAAAGCTTCTGATCCACTGTAGTAGCCTTGAGCACCTCAGGAAAGCTAGGATGGCGATCAAAAGATAGAGCTGGTGCAGGTTGAGTGGGCATAACCTATGTCACGGGGTTCGCCGAATTTCATAGATGAAATTTGAAATTCAGCAAACTTTAAAAAAATCTTATATTTCATTCTAGCTCGCCCTAATATTTGTATGGATAAGGGCTTACATAATTTTTACGCTTTGGTTGGGATTTTTTGTTGGCTTTGTTGGGTTTCTTCGAACATAGATTAAAAAAGATTGAAATCTTTTTTACACCCCAAAAATCGGAGTCATTTGTGTGGACGTTGTTCACTCAAAAAAGACGAACTAAAGCAGATAAATCTGTCTAAACCAACCCTATCTATCTCTCTCTGAATCCTTTTGAGCTCTCTTTGATCTCCCATATTGAGTGATGCAATGTCACACTGGCTAATAGTAATGAACGACAGCCCCATATTTGTTGTCGTACTATCTCCACCCATATTGGCTACGAGCGGCTGAATTTACCAAGGGCTCTAGTCCATATTGAATCTATCTCCACCCATAGTTGCTTTGCTATCTCCGTCCATTATGCTATCAAGGGCTCTAGTCTATTCATCAACAATGGCGCGTTGTTTTCACGGAGGAGTTTTGTTTTTATTTTAATTCTTGTTTAGTTGAATGAAATGTGATATCTTTATATGTTTGATATTTAAACAATGTCGATTTAGTTTATTTTTTAGAAAATATAGTAGAATTTCATTTTCTAAAATATTTAAATATATTTTTTATTAAAATATATTTATTATTTATATAATAATAATATTTAAATTAAAATGAAACATATTTAATGTTTATAAATTTCTTATAATCTATACAAATTTAATATATTTATTATTTATAAAATAATAATATTTAAATTAAAATGAAACATATTTAATGTTTATAAATTTCTTATAATGTATTCAAATTTAATATCATATTGTTTTATATTTATGGATTTATTAACTATATTTTTAAAAATCAAATTGTTAGAAGGCATTTTTAATGTCAAATTTTTTTCTGATTTTTTTTCTTCCCAACTTCATTAGAATTTTATTGTTGTCAAATTTGAACACAAACTCGAACCTTGTGACATAGGACACTACTTGTTGCAACATGTTCACTAGTGTGGAAAAAGGTGGGACATCTAGTAGGGATGTGATAAGCGACAACTCCTGCATTGGAGAGATGAAGACTTGGACCCGCTTGGTGCGAGGCCCAATGGTTACTCCCGGTGCTAGGAGAAGTGAGACGGAAGAGGTTGTCAGGTGAAAGGCTAGAGTAGCTGAAATAGGAGCAGGGCTAGGAGTGGATGCGGAAGTAGCAGACACAGGTTTCAAGGATGCACTCTCTGCCCTTGTTGCAACCTCACGCGCCAAAGCCCTTTCTCGTTGGCGACGATTATGCTCACATGCAAGTTGGTTTTGATACATATTCAGTCCAGGTTGAGAAGTTTGTGGAGGCCCAGTGACATCTTGCTCCATAGGGTGGTCGTTGATGCCATGGCTGACATAGAAGAACGCTCCACCGATGGAGTAGGAAGTGTCACTTACATAACAAATGCTGACTCAATCACGTGCACCCTTCCTCTTTTTGCCTTGTGGACAACATGAGGAATTGAGGATGCTCTCGGAGGTTGAGGAGCAGGTGCTAGGGGAGAAGACGTAGTCTTAGGAGACCTCTTACCCTTGCCATAGATAGCGAGGTGAGGTATGTCTGCAATGATTGGGATAGGGAAAGATGGGTGCACCTTGGGCTTAGGCAATGCGGGTGCCTTTCCTTTGTCTGCGCTAGGTGCAGATGTAGGAACATAAGACATCGATGGGTGTTGTGAAGTCCGAGGCACACGAGGAGGCTTCCCCTAAGGCACACACTTGCCTCGAGCCTCCGACGAAGAAGGGACAAAAGACGAAGCACATTGAGCTGCAGGAGAGGGCTGGGTAGGGGGAGAGGGGATAGGTGCTACAGATTTAAGATTCAACTACCCAGCCTTTATTTCTGGTAAGCCAGAAACGAAGCTTCTTGTTGAGAATGCAAGGCCTCTACCGGAGTAGGCCTAAAATGATCCAAAAGAAAGCCCCACAGGATACTAGAGGACAATAGCCAGTGTCTTGGATCATATGAATAGTGCCCTCGCGAGGAAACTTTAAACACTTATGCAAACCGAAGCGACGAATCACATGGACATTAGCCAGGGGTACCTAGCTTGACCTTGAAGAGGTCCAATTTCGGAACATTGACAAAAGTTGAAAAGATTGCCTTGGGTCTTACCTGGACCGTCAAGGTGGTAGACCCCAAAGGGGGAAGTGACAGTTTGTCATGTGTTCGGATGGTGGCAGAATACTCGTTGTACCTCGCATGGTTTAGACCATTGACAAAGAGCACCTCCTTAGTTATAAGATCAATTTGACACATAGAATCTACCAGGACGCCTCTAATGGAGCCGCCACTGATTTTGCTAGGATATAGAGAGGGGAGGGCTCCCCGTTGTATGGGTCATCTAGAGGGGTGAAAGTAATGTTCGTCTAGACACCCTCTGGGCAGGTGGCGAGACTTATTGTCAACTCCACTCACCTAGTGCAATCTTCTAAGGTGTGTTCGAAAGATGTTCAAATTACTACCATTTCATTAATCCCATCTATGGATGCAAATCAATGAGCAAGTACCAATTGAAGTTAGATTTAATGCCATTCGACCATGCAAGGCAAGACTTACAATTAGTAAGCAGCTAGTGGTTTGGTGTAGGATTGAGCCAAGCAAGGATGCATTCACAATTAGTCTTATCCTACTAAACTACTCAAAGAAAATTCTAACTAAATACTTGAAATCAAATCTATTCTAAGTGAGGAATGTAGATCACCATGCAATACTGCAAAAAGATCACAATTATTCACCATGCAAAACACAACAATGAACATAGAGCTAATTTGGCAGTATATTTGCAACAATTCTCCAACAATCTCCCTTTTTACAAATGAGAGGAGTGGGGTTTATATAGGAGCCCCAATTACAATGAACAACTAAGATTAAATCAGAATCAATGGCCCGAATTAACTCATAGAAAACCCTAATTAGGGTTGCTACAATCATTAAATGCTCATCCAATGACAATGAGCCACCACCTTGTGGGCCAATGAGAAAATTCAAAAATAGGAGAACCAATAGGAAGACGCTTAGTCATCAATAACTCATCCTCGAGAATATGTACGCCTCTTTCTCTTGCATTCTTTATTTTAACTCCATTTCCTTATCCTTAGAAACTCTTCATTGTTCTTGGAGTTCTTTCTCCTAGATGTCTAGACCTTGTGGTAGCTGAATTCTTTGCACTTGAACCTTCATTGTTTAGAATTTCTTGTCATCTTTAGCTTTTGTCTTGGACTTGGGGTTTTCACCATCTCCATCTCCAGCCATGACACACAACCTGCCACATATAACCTTAATCAGATTTTGGCTAACTTACTTCTTCTCATCAAATTTGTAGCATAATTGGAGATAATATCAAATCCTAGCTTTCTGCTCGCTGACATATCAAGAACAATCTTTAAGAAAACCTGATCAGACTTAAATGACAGTGATTTTTAGGCCATTAACTACATGGAAATTCCTGCAAACTCATTCACCATCAATACAAAACATTATACAGACTTTTCCAAAGGGATATCACCTTGCTGCTATAGAAAATAGATGACTCTGCAACCTTCAAATCTGTGACTGATACAGGGTTATAGGGGTCTGAAATAGGCTTAGATGACCACCCTCTTAGTGTACCAGCGTTATCTGAAGATGGAACTTGATGAAATTGGGCTTATTTTAAGTCTGAAACGTGCTTAGAAGTGACTGAATCTGTATGATTGCCTCTGGTAATCCCTGCTACTAGTAATTTTCATGAAAATCGAGGGAAATGGTCTTCGATCAGCTTCTTTGTGGCTCAAATACACCTGCAACAGCCTACAAACATGTTTTTTGAAATGGTTTCATTAAGTTTGGGTGTTGAACAACACCCAAGCTTAAATACTTTTACTTCTCAAATTGATTTTTCCCTTTTAGGCAGACTTGACTACAAATTTGAATTCAAACCATCAAACATTAATGGCCTTATAATTTTGTGTTTAATATCCAACTCTCCATTAAATTCAATCCTCTATATGATCCCAAATTTTGAATTTGTCTTCATTATGTTTGGATTGGATCCCTTTAAGGCATAGGCGAGTGCAATCACTTGTTAAATCTGAGCCCCTCCATGGTTAAGTTTGAGGTCTTGTAATTAAATTGAGGCCATATGTTTTAAATACGCAGCTCTATATGTATTAATGAATTCATTTCTCAATCCAAATGGGCACACACGTTTGAATTTTCAGCCTATACAAGGCAGGTTTAGGGCCCATCTCATTAAACTTGAGGTCATAGCTATTGAATTTAAGGCCATATGCCCAGATTAATACCTCACTCTCTGAATTAATACCCATACGTTTGAATTTAAGCCCCCACACGTTTGACTTAAGGCCTAATTGTTTGCAATTAGGCCTCTTTAATTGGGTTTACGACTGCACATTTGGTTTAATGCTGCACATTTGGTATCAAGGGATCTAATTGAGGTTATACGTTTGATATTCGAGGCTCATACGTTTTTGTTAAAGGCTTGACTTAGGTCTGTCTTATGGGATTGAGTCCACACGCGTGATTTATAAGTCTATTTTATTGGGCTCAAGCCCACGCGCTGAGCTTTAAGGCCACACGTTAGAGATTTACAGCCATATGTTACCCATTATAGGCCCACTGTGTTTGATCTTAGCCTATACATATGAAATTGGGGCTGGGTGCTTGAGTTTAGGTCCACATGTTTCACTTATAATGCCTATAGGTCTGATCATAAGACCTTGCATCCAGATTTGGGGCCTACCCTCTATGGTTTAAGGCCCACACATTTATGATTTAGAGCCTATACGTTTGCAATTAGCCCATACATCACAATAATAGGCTCACACGTTTAGCTATAGGGGGCTGCAAGTCTCTTTTAAAGGAGTTTTGAGTTGGGTTTCCTTTTCTCACAACGAATGTGAGATCAAAAAAATGTTACATTGAAACTTGTGCACATTGCATTTAATTTATTTCCCTTTTATTTATTTTTATTAATTTTCATTTTATTTCATAAAAGGAAAATCGACCCCCATAGGGATAAAACCTCACACCCACACTTAGCATTTTTTATTCATCCACAATATTCTTTAAGGGGAAAATCGATCCTCATCTAGACTTGGGGAAATTCTATCTTCATCTGGACAAAGGGAAATTCACCTTCCGTTGGGACTTTCCTGACTTTGGAGTTAAAAAAGTTTCTAAGTGTTGGATAGTGGAAAAATCATCTTCATCAGAACAAAGGGGAAAATCCACATCCATCTGGACAGCGTAAATCCCTTAAATTTTCTAAGTATAAGTCCAGTGGAAAATCGATCTGTATCTAGACTCTTCACTTTGTTCCTTGTTCTTGATATCCAGAAGGGGAAATTCGACTCTCATCTGGACAAATTGGTCCAACACTTGGCTTTTTCATCTCAAATATCTCTTCAAGTGGGCAAATTCTATTTCCATCCGGATTTTCATGATTTTTTAACGGGAAATTCTATTTGCACCAGGACAAAGTGCAATTTTGGAGGGGAAATTCTCTTTCCATCCGGATTTTGACCATTTTTGGAGAAATTCTATTTCCGTCCGGATTTTATGCATTTTTATAAGGAAAAATTGATTTCCATAACCAAAATTTTAATGCACTTAGGAATTTTTTCTCCATCCATTGCAACTTGACCTGGTGGAACTTTAATCTGGACACTATTATCTCCATTCACAACCCGACTAATTGATCCCTTGATCACTCCTTAACCTTTTGAGCTCTGAAATGTCATCTCAATTGCCAAAATCTAACAACTACGAGTGAAAAGAGGGGGGTCCCCATTTGCAATGAGGCATGGTGTGAAAACCTCACAACAGTTAGTAAGGAGACACAATTGGGAGAGCAGATACTCAGACAGGTTCCCCTTCTAAGTAGGTCTCCCCAATGTTGGATGGAGAAGAAATATCTGCCACTTGTGGGCCAAGGGGTGTTATATCACACCATTGGGCTTAGTTGCAACAAATGTTCCGGGCACCCTATCGTGCATTCCTCACCAATCCCTATACGGTTGATTATTGGAAATGGCTTTAATATTTAAGTAGGTGATATTAATTGCTTATTACTTTAGACTGTTCAATAGATATTGTATGATTGAAGTATAAAATACTATATGTTAAACAAATTATGTTGTGGAATTTTTACTTTTGGCAAAATCAGGTATACCCCAATTAGGGACATTAGAAGCTGCCTCATTTGAAGAGATTTTGCCAAGTTGTGCAACAGTATTTAAGTCAGAACACTTAAGAGTTAGATCCCAATTCCTTATCACCGTCTTTGTAATCAAGTTTCTTATGTGACAAGAGATGCAAGTTGGAGTTCCAGAAGCTCAAATTAAGGCCTTCGAAACCACACTAAGACAATTTTTACAATTTTATTACTTAAGAGCAAAATCAGGTTATTGGGACTTTTTTGTATACAATTTTCTTTTCTTTTGGGTGGCCCTTGGGTCCACTTTGGTTTCCTACTTCCACCCTGGGTCCCTTGGGCTGGACCTTGGGTGAACCCAGACACTTACAGGTATGGGAGGGTCTGCTGAATCCTGCAACATAGCTTAAAGCACTAAAATTTCAGTCAAAACAATAATCTCTAAATATGCTAATCAACAAACACATCAAACCAACATATATCTTCTCAATAAATCTGAAAAGAAACTCTTTACTAGCTCCAAACTTAAAAGAACCAGCTAATTACAGGGTATGTGCACTTTAAATACAAGAGTGCACTAAGATTCTAACTATATGAGAAGCTAGGCTTACAATTAACTGGAGTGACACTCAGTCTGACTGATGTACCAACTACTTTGATTAATCAATCAACCTAGCCTAACAACTTATTACTTTTAATCAAAGTGGTCAAGACTAAGTTATGTCAACAAGTCACTAAAGGCTCAACGAATTACTTTTAATCAGAGTGGTCAAGACTAAGTTATTAATCAGAGTGGTCAAGACTAAGTTATGTCAACAAGTCACTAAAAGCTCAAATAGTCTAACAGCAACTACGGTACAATATTCACGGTTATGATACAACAAAAAAATTCCTCAATGAATTATGGATATGCTGTAAAAAGAGTAAACCAAACTGAAAGTAACCTTGAATAGCCAAATCAACTAGACAAAGGATATGTCTTACTGACAACAAAAATCTCACATAATTTGCCCTTTGAATGTAATGTTCCCTCTTGTAAATGCCCTAGTTTTTGCCCTAAAGCACAAATTCCAAGTAGAACTAGTAGTAGAATAAAATCATGTACCTGGTTGAGATCCTGCATCATGTTAGGAAATCATTGAAATATAATCCACGAAATATATCTTTCTTATTAGAGATATAAAAAGCATAGATCATTTCAACCAGGGGTAGGAACATTAATTTAATCATAAGGTATATTTAATTTATTGATGGAGTTCAACCATAGGAGAGTTAGGATAAGGGGCATATTGGGGTGCCTTAAATTATCCTCTTCCCTAGGCCCAAGAGCGGATATCATCCCTCTTGGCCATCATGTGGCCCTTTGTCATCCATATGAGGGGGTGTACCTAGTGTGGAATCTCATAACTCTTCCCCTCTTCCATTGCCACCCTTATCCTCCTCATGATTAGAGTTCCTTAACCAAGGTATAAGTTTGAGGAAATTACAATAGGGTGTCCGGAGCGTCCTACCCTTCTAAGCCCTAGGGTGGGACACTCCTTGCACCCCCTTGGCCTCATGGGACAACTTGTCATGACCATGAGGTGGTGTGCTTAGAAGAGGACCTTATAACAGTTTCTCCCTCCTTGTATTCCCCTATCATCCCTACCATGATTGATTACAGCAAACACATACAGAGTTACATATTATTGCATGTATTCTTAAAATAAAAGATCACATAATAATACATATACATATTATTCATAAGCAAGAAATTATAAAAAAGACCCACTATGCTGCCTATAATAAGAGCTGATAATTCATACCAATTTGCAGATAATATTCAGATTCTCTATGCATGAATGAGATCACTGTAAGACAGATGATTTATTTATTGTTATTTATTGTTGATGCTTATTGACGTTTTGACTTCATTGTTCATTCGAGTGTTGTTGAATGGTTGATTGATTGAATAAATTCCTTTGATTTGATGATTCGAGGTAATGGTGTGTTATGATTAAGTAATTGTGTTCAGATGATTGAAAAGTGACAATATAATGAATGCTAGTTTGATATATTGATGGATGATGATTGAATAAATGTTGATTTGATAGAGTGATGCTTGATTGTTGAATCGTATGTTTTCTTGATCCCAAGATGAAGTGATGATTGATGGGTATTTGATGATTGTTTGCTTGAGCTTGCTGCTTGATTATTTGCTTGATTTCTTGTGGGTTTAATGGTTGATGGAAGAAGGATGATGATTGATAAATCTTCCTTCAATGCTTGGAATGAAATCTCCTTTGTTCTTTATTGGTGAAAGGGTCAACACCTTTCATAAGAATTGAGTCACCACTTTTCATTGTTGCCTTTGAGAATAATATATTATTTCCGACATTGATCTCCCTTGAATGTCCTCCTCAAATGAATGAAACCTTCTCCTCTTTATATCTTCCAACATGGGGGAGAGTCACACCTCTTCATTATGTCTGCCCTTTGTAGTGGTCCCAACCTTACACAATTACCACTCTTCGAAAAAGTCACAACCCCTCATCATTTCTGCCCTTTGTGAGTCAACCGCTCATAATTACCCCCTTTTTAAAGAGCCACAACCCTTCATCATTTCTGCCCTTTGAAAGAGCCACAACCTTATTTTCTTCTTATTCCTTTTTCTCTTCCATTATTTCTTTTTGGAATCACACCTTCCACCTTCCTTAGATTTAAAAAGAATAAAAAATGGCATGTGGGGCCCGCTTTTGGGCATCCACAGCCTTGGATGCTCGTGGATTCCTCTGGATTCCGTTTGGATTCGGGCTGGGTATCCAGATTCGTTGTGGGTTCTGCTCTGGGGGATCCAAATCTCCAGATTCCCTGTGGGTTCTGCTCTGCAGAACCCATAGGGAATCCAGATGCCTGGCTGGAATCCGGGCGGAATCAGAATCAGAGTCTCACTGGAATGAGGATCCGGGGCTAAATGCAAGGATCCGGTAACTTAGTTATTTTATAATTTAGTTTATAACTAATAAATGTAAATGTTTGATAATATATAATTATTATTCTATATGTTCTCAATAGATTATATTTTAAATTTATAGTTTATTAACTAATTAGCAATATATTATTAATTCAAATTGTTATATATTAATATTATATAATATACAAACTTTTGTTTCTATTATAATATTAAGTTATCAAATTGTATATGAAATAATTAATATTACGATTGAAATTTTTTCTTAACTCTTCCTTTTAGTGTGTAAATATGTATATATTTATGATGTTTGTATTTTTTTGTACAGACACCCAAACATACCCAATCCTCAATTTTTTTTTGGCTGTATAGATGTATCGTACCCACAAATCTGTACCCATACCCATACCCATACTCAATGCCGCAACTTAGGCAAAAACCAATAAAATGGAGAATCTAATAAGATTTTCAGCGAGGAAAACTTAATACTGGAAAACTATGTATTTTAATTATGTTTTATACACCTATATGGCCTATAAGTAATATGACACATGGGTGTGCATGCATCTATCATGCATAGACAGATAATTTTAAAAACAAACTTATATATCTTTTAAATTTTGACAAGGTTCTGCTGCTGCATGTAGTTGCTATGACCCTACTGTATGTAATATGTATTTCACAATTTCTTTGAACTTTGGCTGCTCTATGCTGTTCTGCCAACGTAACTTGTGAAACTTCCATAGCATTTTGGCTGCATTTTAATGTTAAAATTTCCTGACACAAGTTTCAGTGATTGATTTTTGAATAAATGCTTCTGCAGTCTAGCGTTACATCTTACTTTTGGTTTAAACATACCATGTAATGACTACTTTTTTCTTTATTGGAACTAGGATTCTTTTTCTCTCAACTGAGGATCTTCAACAACAATTTGAAACAGAGGCCTCTGACTTCATAAAACATCCCTCACGGTATGCACGGAATTTTCTGGAGTATTGCTGTTTCAAGGCACTTGCTGTGTCAACTCAACTCACTGATCATGTCAGTGATAAAGGATTTCGCCGCCTGACATTTGATATGATGCTTGCTTGGGAGGCCCCTGCCATGACAAGTAAGCCCTTGCTGAAGGTGAGATCAGTTCTTGACTTTCTTCCTGTAGGGGTGTGTGCTGCTCTTGGTCCCATAGGTTGTTTTGGCTTGTGGAGATTATTAAAATCATTCATTCATTCATCCCCTGGAAAATAATTAACAAAAGCTTTTTGGCAATTTTTTTTGAAGAGAACCAATTAAGATTCATATTTTTTGCATTTTATAACTGGTGGCATGTTCTTTTAAGCAGTTGCTAGATTTCTTATTTAAATGGGTTTTGTGTGACATGGTCTGATCTGGCAGCTCAAAAAACTCTTTTTGATTTGTTGTATGCGACAGGTTGATATTGAGAACTATGTTGGTCCAGAGGCTTTTGAACGATTAGCTTCTGCAATTCCAACTGTTGCAGATGTAATCACTGCTCACAATCTGTTTGATGTGCTTACATCTTCAACTCGAGGTCGGCTTCCTTTCCCCATCTACGATAAGTACCTTGCAGGGGTTGAAAAGTGAGCTCTTGTGCTTTTATCTGCTTTCTTTCTTTTTTGTATGAAAGTAGAAATATTGATTGCATTTATGGTCTGGAAAATAACAATTTGCAGTGCTGGTAGATAACCTAATCTTATGTATTTGATGCTTAAAGATTAGTATTTGATACTCCCAGATAGTATTTCTGATTGATTTGACTATAACAAGTGAATATTGATTCCTGTGTTGAGTGATTTTCTCAAAAGGTGAACTACACCAAATCAATTTAAGGTTAGCTTCTCTTCTTATGCAGGCAATAAATATTTCACGAGGTACGATAAGCATGATGAAATTGTTATTGTCAAAAAGAAAGGACAGCAAATAGTTATGTAGGCATTAGGCAACATTGAGTGATAATATATTTAAAGGAAACTCACAAACTTCAACAGGTTGCCAAATCAGATAATGAGAGTGGAATCATCTTTGAGTCAATGTTATCCTGGCAAGCATTGCCAGTCTCTAGTAAGATTTCCCCAGGAGTATATTTTTGGATGAAGTTTGAGAAGTTTGATTCTCACCATTATATCATTTTAGGTATTTTTTTAGCATTTGATGGACTATCATATCTCCACCTTGGTGTAAAACCTGGAGAAGTAGCTAACCACATTGAGTAGAGAAGAAGATAAGAATTGCAAATAGTCTGCTGTATGTGGTTATGCTTCTTATTGACAAGTTTGGCAAATTAAGATAAAAATGGCAGAATGGATTAAGTTGATAGAGTGAAGGGCAGTGTAAGCTGACCGCAATATATGCAAACCTTATTGGAGTTTTAGATACAACTTCAGAATAAGATAATCCAAGGACCAAGGATGAGCATCCCCAGTTATTCTTTTGAAGATTGATGAACACTCAGCTTTCTGCTAAAGTCCCCATCATGAGTGCACTCATCTGAACTCTGTGTTAGATGTTTGCTTCTAGCTTGATTGATTGTTTTTATATATCATTGTGGTGAAATTTCAGCAAAAATTTGATCTTGGGCACTTTTCACTTTTCAGTCAGCTGAAAACAGCTAGAGCAATTATATTCAAACAAATGCCAGCAAAGCTTCAGCTCACTGAGTAAGAACTTCTACTAACTAAAAATTTAAATAGCTCGGGTCACAAGGTATACATTCCTATCCATTTTCATGAGTCTTCTGCGAGATTTATAATCTTATAATTGTGTCTTGTAGTTTAGTTTCCCAGTCTTATTCTCTCTTTAATATTTTTGCTGGCTTAGTCAGTTATAATCTCAATCTTTATCAAGGTCATGTTGGACAATTGGCATTGTTCACTTGAAGAGATGCCTGCATCTGCTAAATACACTGTTGTATAATAAATACTAGCTGAGAAACGCTCAATGACCTCAACAATAATCTTCTTGCCAGAGAATTGTTTTAACTCCTTATTAATGCCAAAGACAAAAGTAGGAGGCAGAATAAAGTGTGATAAATCCCTATCTAGCTAAGGCACATGTTAAAAATTGAACCAGAATCAAAGCAACTTACAAAATACTGAAATAGACTTTATCCTTGGAAAACCCTCCGCCTGAGGGTGGAAAACCCAGTCCGCAAAATTATAGTATTTTTATTGTCTTCTTCAAACAAATACAAACTTTACACTAGAGATATATGTCTGCTGCTAGACAATTATAATGTCTGACATATATACTCTCATAAAATAATGCACACTAGCTCTCACAGAGCTAAATATAAATCTCAATATGAATCACAGTATATACTTGATGATCAACAACATCATCACTACAAAAATGATGCTAAAATATCACTGTAGATGCAGACACAAAACTGGAAGCTCCAATACAATATGTAACACGGTATTCACCCTGCCGAGAAAACCAAAATTGAACTAAGATCTTTTATTGTCTTTTTCTTCGCCAAAACATAAGAACCAAAGGCAAGCTCAATAGTCACACCGTTTCATGGAGACGGTAGTCTTGCTAGAATAAACTCCTGCCAAGAGACAGAGACCTGATGACAGTAAAAGACAATTCGAACAAAGATAGTTCCAAAAAATGAATCAATGACCAAACAGGATACTCTCAATCGGCAAGGCCAGACTTCGATAGCCAAAGAAAACACGAACTTTTACAATCTTGAATATTAACTGAAACTGTTACAATCTTGAATATTAACTGAAGCCAAGATGCCACAAGCTGAGAATGAGACGAAGGTATGAACCGGTGTGTATTGGCTTTGAACCGATGCCGTCAATCAACACAGATGCAGATAAGAATGACTCAGCAGCTGAGTCATTAGTCCACAAAACCAATACACAGAAGACGAGAAGACATGCCAAGTAAAATAGCTACGAGCGTAGACATAGCTCGAACACCCACAGGAGCAACTTGTAATATAACAACAGCAACACAAAATATATACTGAAGACAGCCATTTCCAGAATTTATGAAAGTCCTTCGAAGAAGCAAACTCAAGATACTCAAGAAGCAAAAATCTGAGGTATGAGGAGCTCTATCGCTGCTACTGTTTTAACACTCCCTCTTAGCAAGGTAGAGATCCTTTGCAATTCACAGCGTGGCAAGCACAAGAAACTGCAACCAAAAATGTCAATAATAAAAATCTCATTACAGATTATAATATTGTCATCTTAGCATGACATTCACCATAGCTACACCTAGAGGGTGAAATAAAGAAAATTAAGTCATGGAGTCTCACACATGACTTCCACCATGGTTACTCCCAGAGGGTGGAACGAGGACTTTCACCTCAAACTTCTCTCACAGAGAAGAATGCATTAACAAGGGATTGCACCTTGAGCTTCTCCATCACAGAGAAGGACTCATTAACAAGGGATTGCACCTCGAACTTCTCCATCACAGAGAAGAACTCATTAACAAGGGATTTCACCTCAAACTTCTCCATCACAGAAAATAACTCATTAACAACATGATTAAGAATTACTGAAGCTGAGACTCTCTCTCAGCAAGAGCATCATCCTCCACAATACCAAGCTTGTCTCGAAAATAACAAAACTTCAATCAAGGGAGTGGCTTGGTGAGAATGTCTGCAGTTTGCTCTTCTGTGGAAATGTATTTGAGCTCCACTGCTTTCCTTTGAACCATATCTC
This sequence comes from Thuja plicata, assembly GCA_018584345.1. Lineage (NCBI taxonomy): Eukaryota > Viridiplantae > Streptophyta > Pinopsida > Cupressales > Cupressaceae > Thuja > Thuja plicata. Next base: position 6,630,340 of record MU227026.1, read on the forward strand.
TTAGGTAATGATATTTAATTTCCACATGCTTGGTTCTATCATGAAAAACAGGATTAACCGAAATTTGCACACAACTTTGGTTATCACAAAGTATCACTGTAGGCTCCAAAGGATGCCCAAACAAACCTGCAAGCAATTTACGAAGCCATACTGCTTCTCTTGTAGCCATACAAGCTGTAACATATTCTTCTTCAGCTGTACTCTGAGCAACACATGATTGTTTCCTGCTGCACCAAGAGATCATAGCTGAACCTAGGCTGAAACAACATCCTGAAGTGCTTTTTCTATCAGGTACACAACCTGCCCAATCTGAATCAGAATAGCCATGCAAGTTCAGCTCTTCACAAGAAGAATATTTTAGACCAAACCCCACTATACCACGTACATATCTTAAAATATGTTTGGCTGCAACAAGATGAATATGTCTTGGTTCACACATGAACTGACTTAGAGTATTAACAACATAACATATGTCAGGCCTAATATTAACCAAATACATTAATGAACCAATTAATTGCCTGAACATAGTAGGATCAATCAACTCTAAAGTGGCTGCAACCTCATGTAAATTTTTCAGATTTGCTTCCATAGGAGTTACCACGGATTTACAATCTAACATGCCAAATCTTTTCAGAATATCAATAGCATATTTCCCTTGACTTAAAATGATTTCATTTGGTCTTTGCCATACCTCAAGTCCAAAAAAATAGTGCATAAGACCAAGGTATTTCATTTCAAATCCAGAAGCTAACTCCTTACATTTAATAATGAGACCATCTTCACCAGTGAGAAACAAGCCATCAACATAAAGTACTAAGATTAAGGCATTATCATCAATTACCTTGAAATATAAGTTTGGATCAACATCATTCTTTAGAAAACCCAAGCTCACTAAGTAATGGTCAATTCTCTCATAGCATGTGGAGCTTGCTTAAGGCCATACAAAGCCTTTTTCAATCTGCACACATGTGAATCCTTATCATGTATCACAAAACCCTCTAGTTGTTCAATGTAAACCTCTTCTTCAATTATCCCATTTAAGAAAGCTGTCTTCACATCCATTTGATGAAGTTTCCATCTTTTAACTGTTGCAACAGCTATGATAGATCTGATAGAAGTATAACATGCTACAGGTGCAAAAGTTTCTTCATAGTCTATACCTTCTTTTTTGTGAAAATCCTCTAGCTACAAATCTAGTTTTTTTTTTTTTTTTCTATACATCAGCTGCATTTTTAATTTTGAACAAACATTTTGAGGAAACAACAGATTTACCTTTGGGCCTAGGGACAATGTCTCCCACACATCATTTTTTATTATGGATTGGTACTCCTCCGTCATGACATCTTTCCATACTTGCTGTTGTGAAGCCTCCTCAAAACTTGAAGGCTCAGATGCTATAAAGTGACTCATCAAAGCAACATACCGTGCAAACTTATGAGGTCTTTTACTCTCCTTGAAAGTGCCACGTGGAGCTGCATAATTTTCAGCTTCTTGCATAGTATGCCTTGCCCACAATGGTATCTTCTTAGCGGCTGAAACATTACTTGGACCAGCAGTAGTATCTATAGTATCAATAGGATCAACATGATCAGCGGAGTCTTCTAATTCTGAAGTCTCCATTTGAATCTCTGAAGGTGAATTCGGGACAGCCACATCTATATTTTGGGAAGGCGCAAAATCTTCTCTATCAATTTCCATATTGGAATCTATAGACCTTTTGCAAGCCACATCTTCAAAGGAAACATCTCTGCTGATTTCAATCTGCTTTTGACCAGGAATATAAATTCTGTACGCTTTTGATGATTCTCTATAACCAACAAAAATGCCTTTCTTTCCAGAAGGTTCTAACTTTGTCCTTTTGTCTTTTGGAACATGAATGTAGACAGGACATCCAAAAATTCTGAAATGACTGATATCTGGTTTAGAACCTTGTGAAAGCTTCTTCAGGTGTCATATTATATAGAATTTGATGTGGACTACAATTCTGAACATATACTGTTGTCCTACATGCGTTTGCCCATAAAAAAGTTTGAAGATCTTGATCATGAATCATGGTCTTTGCTGCCTCAACTATTGATCTATTTATTTTTCCTTTCAGCTACACCGTTTTGTTGAGGATTATAAGGGACACAAAATTCCCTCTTAATCCCATCTTCAGTACAAAAGTTTTGAAATATACCAGATGTATATTCTCCCCCATTATCTGATCTTAAAACCTTTATCTTCTTATTTGACAAATTTTCAACAAAAGCTTTAAAATCCTTAAATCTGGACAACACTTCATCATATTCTTCAGATTTAAGAAAATAAATCCATGACTAATGAGAGAAGTCATCAATGAAAGTAACATAGTACAAAAAACCGCTTAAGGAGGCAACAGACATTGGACCACACAAATCCGAATGAACTAACTCTAGAATATCTTTAGCTCTACTTTTGCTAGAATGAAATGGATGTTTAATGTTCTTACCTAGAGCACACCCTTTGAAGACACCCTCGTGATCTTGATTCAGGTTTGGAATGCCAACAACAACCTTCTCCATGGAAGATAAAGTTCTGAAATTTAAATGAGCAAATCTCTTGTGCCACAACTCACTTGAACTTGAAGAATCATGAGCAAGGACTTGAATAGAATGAGCTGAAAGTCTATAAAGACTGTCATGACGACAATTTGACGTGTTGTCTTAATGCTTGCATTCTTCTTCCATGCAAGAACTTTTCCATCAACAAATGCAACATTACAACTTTTGCCTTCCAAAGCTGATATAGAAATCAGATTTCCCTTAACTTCAGGAACAAAGAAAACATCAGTCAGATGCTGAGGAACTCGAGTCAAGTTGAAATGAAGTAGAACCAGCACCTTTTATAGAGTAGCAAGCATCATCACCAATGATAACTTGTAATTGAGTCTTTTTCTTTCAAGTTAAAGAGATGCTCACGATAACCAGTAATATGACAAGAGGCTCCACTATCGATAAGCCACGTCTCACTGTTAGTAGGCACATTACTAGAGAGAGCAAAAATTCAAATAAACAACAATCCTTCTGAATTTTCACTTGATTCTCTTGGAGGAGAAGCATTTTCAACATTAGTGGAAGCAACTTGATGCTTGGGTTTAAAGTTACAATCTCTAGCAAAACGATCAAATTTGTCACATCTGAAACACTGAATCCTAGATAGATCTCTTTTTTTTTCTTGAATTCAGGAGCTGAATCAGAATTCTTATCTTTGAACTTTTTGAAGTTACCTTTCTTACCTTTCCCTTTAGAAGTATGGGCAGCAAGTACATGATCATCATCGTGATGAGACGTCCACCACCTCTTGCTTGTTAAATTTTGAACCAAAATAGTAGAGAAACAAAAGATTCTTAACACAAAACATGCAAGAATAGATGACACCAAAAGACACTAACATTTATCCTGGGAAAACCCTCCAACTTGAGGGGAAAACCCAGCCACACAAGAAATGATGCTTTATTGATAAAATAATAGAGATCTATACAATGCTTCAAACTGAATCAACAATCCATCTACTACACACAGAGCTAGCAATATAATGTGTGTTTAACACCCGACCAATGCACAAAACAAAGAAATATATAGAAGACTTGACTCTTTATCTTCGAAACTAAAGACCCTTTACATTCCAAGAACAAGTCTCTTCATTTCAAATAGATGTCTCTTCACATCTCCATGCAGGTCTTTTCAATTTCCAAATGCAAGACCCTTTGTATTTCTTGGACAAGTGATTCGCCTTCAGGAGAAAGATAACTCCCGACGCTATATAACATCAACACTTCTAATCTGCATTCCTCCTGAATGCAATCAGCTCTTAATCTATTAAACTTGGGAAGTTCAACGCTTCAACTGATACCTTGAATAAAGGATTCCCATGAGATTGAGGAAGGCCATTCATGGCCAGCATAACAAGATCTTTGTCTTCTACAGTGTCTCCAATTGCATGAAGCCGATCCTTTAATTCAAAAAACTTCATAAAGTATGACACAACAGATTCACCTCTAGACATCTTAATATGTAACAATTGGCATCTCAATGCTGAAGCTCTGCCAGTGGTGTTAAATTCATACAAATTTTGGAGACATTCAAACATCTCCTTGGCTGACCCCAATTTGGAAATGACGGGAACTAAATGATCCTTAACAAAATCAATCATGATCTTTCTTGCCATAACATTGTTCTTTCTCCATTGAGATTTCTTAGTGTTGTCAGTAGGCTCAGCTACATCAAACTTCACATAATTAAGGAGATCATTTTCCTCAAGAGCAATTAAAATCCTGAACTTCCATGAAGTACAGTTGGATGCTCCGTCCAACCTGTCTTCAACTTTCAGACCGTTCGCCATTGTGAAGAGCTGGAATAAAGAATACTAAAAGAAGAACTAAGAGAAAACTGAATCTAAACAATTCTGGTTCTGGATCGATTTCTCAGACCCACTTTGATATCATGTTAAAAATTGAACCAGAATCAAAGCAACTTACAAAATACTGAAATGCAAAATTTACAAAGGCACTCAAACACAATAGACTTTATTTTGGGAAAATCCTCCTCCGCCTGAGGGTGAAAAACCCAACCCGCAAAATTATAGTGTTTTTATTGTCTTCAAACAAATACAAACTTCACACTAGAGATATATGTCCGCTGCTAGATAATTATAATGTCTGACATATATCCTCAAAATAACACACTAGCTCTCACAGAGCTAAATATAAATCTCAATATGAATCACAGTATATACTTGATGATCAACAACATCATCACTACAAAAATGATACTAAAATATCATTGTAGATGCACGCACAAAAGTGGAAGCCCCAATACAATACGTAACACTATTCACCCTGTCGAGAAAACCAAAAATCGAACTAAGATCTTTTATTGTCTTTTTCTTCACCGAAACATAAGCACCAAAGGCAAGCTCAATAGTCACACCGTTTCATGGGGACGATAGTCTTGCTAGAATAAACTCCTGCCAAGAGAGAGAAACCCGATGATGGTAAAAGAAAATTCAAACAAAGATAGTTCTAGAAAATGAATCAATAACCAAACATGATACTCTCAATCAGCAAGGCCAGACTTCGATAGCCAAAGAAAACACAAACTTTTACAATCTTGAATATTAACTGAAATTGTTACTATCTTGAATATTAACTGAAGCCAAGATGCCGCAAGTTGAGAATGAGATGAAGGTATGAACTGACGTGTATTGGCTTTGAACTGATTCCGTCAATCAACACATATGTAGATAAGAAGAATGACTCAGCAGCTGAGTCATTAGTCCACGAAACCAATACATAGAAGACAAGAAGACGTGCTAAGTAAAATAGCTACGAGCGTAGACATAGTTCGAACACCCACAAGAGCAACTTGTAGTATAACAACACAAAGTATATACTAAAGACTACCATTTTCAGAATTTATGAAAGTTGTTTGAAGAACCAAACTCAAGATACTCAAGAAGCAAAAATTCGAGGTATGAGGAGCTCTATTGCAGCTATTGTTTTAACAACACATTGTTGAAAACTATACTGTGTTCTAGAAATGCTTTGCCATATATATGATAGTTGCACGCTTTATTCTTTTGCATGGTAAAAGAGATACCTAAGGGCCTGTTGACCAGTGAGGACTAACCTTGTTGGAAGACTGCCCAGGGAATATTGCACTTCCTCCAGGATTAGTTCATTCTTAAGCCCAAACATGATAGTTATATGTGTTCGTAACTAATCACAATAGTGTTTGACATTCACATCTGGTACTTCTAATGCTTTCTAGTTTATAGTCTTTGTTGAATTCTTTATGGCTGGCACCACCTTTGATGATGTCACTAGCAAATTCATCTTTTTTAGTCCTGAATGTTACTTGATGTCACTGTTCTTATGCTTGAAGAAGTGGTAAGTGCTCTACTCTCAAAGGAGTTGTGATCAATGTTAGTTGTTCATGGAAGATGAAAGGGAAAGGCAAGGGAAAGAAGAAGAAGAAAGAAAAAGAAAAATTGAAGTCTAGAGGAAGATCAAAGTTTCTTGGCAAATCTAAGCCTAAATGCAAGAATTGTGGCAGGAAAGGCCACATAAAGATTGCAAGGAGAAGGACAAGAATAGATTAGATAATTACTCAGATTCAAGGACTTCGTAGGATGATGTTGGTGATGTGTTTGTTGAAGCCTTGGCTACGGATGCAAGAATGCATGGATGATAAAATTTGGAGGCTCCTTCCACGACTCTCCATAGGTGGAAAGAACCCCCTTGGTGACATCTTTTTTTTAGTATTGTTGGATGAGGTTGAGTTTGTTAATCTTTTATACCAGGAATGAAAATAAACAGCAAAACATCAGAAAACGAACAATAAGACAACATTTATCTTGGGAAAACCCTCCAACTTGAGGGGAAAAACCCAGCCACACCCAAAAAAATATCTCTTTATTATGCAAATACCGAAGACTGAATTACAATTAGGCCAAACACACGGCCATTCAATCTAGTCCTCCTTGACATATTTATTCTCAACTTGACCCTTCATCTCTGCCATCATTAAAGAGTCATGATGCTTCGGTTCTTCTATTATGTGTTCAAGCGATGACCTTTTGTTTATCCTTTGGAGTCGATCAATTGAGGAATATGAAGTCATTCGGTTTCTAAAATGAAAGGTTGCCTCATTTTCGTAATTGCCATCTCTTCATTGGTCACGAAAGAAACCTCCTGACGCTATAACATCAACACTCCCTCTTAGGCAGGGAGTTATCGTTCCAGATTCTCATGTCATGGAGTCTCTCAACATGACACTCACAATGGCTACACCCATTTGTGAGAAAACCAAAAAAATAAATTTACCACAGAATCTCTCAACTTGATGGCATCATGGAGTCACTCAACATGATTTCACCATGGCTACTCCCATGTGTGAAATAAACACGCTCTCATCACAGAGTCGCTCAACGTGATGTCGTCATGGAGTCTCAACATGATGTCCACTATGGCTACTCCCATGAGTGGAAAGAGAAACAAGGGCTTTCACCTCAAATTTCTCCGTCTTAGAGAAAAATTCATTACAAGGGCTTTCACCTCAAATTTCTCTGTCTCAGAGAAAAATGCATTACAAGGGCTTTCACCTCAAATTTTTCAGTCTCAGAGAAAAATGCATTACAAGGGTTTTCACCTCAAATTTCTCCCTCTCAGAGAAAAATACATTTTAGCAAGTAGCAAAAATCACTAAATATGAGACTCCATCTCAACAGGAATCATTGATGTTGAGACTCCCTCTTAGCAGTGACTCTTTCTGAATGTCATTTCTTCCTCTTTGAAGAAACTTATCGCAATGACAATCTGTGATTCTTTAATGAAGTTATATGCCACCAACTCAGTCCTATGACAGCAAACTGTGTCTCCATTCTTCAGGATGCATCAAGCTCTTCCTCCCTCTCATGCTCCTCGATATGCCTGGAAGCATTTTAGAGAGATTACTAATAGAATCAAAATACCCTGAAGTGAAATACAGACTAGTGCTAAAAACATACATGATTCACTATTCCCAATATTATTGCATGAATTATTCATGATTATTATTCAAAGGTACAAACATAAAATACTTATCTCTTTATTGTTGATCAATTTAGCAATGCCTTGATAGCAGCATCATCTGCTACCTCCTTTGCAGAGTATATCTTCTTTGTTAAAAAACAACAATATAAAGTTTTCAAAGAGCTTCACGAGCCCTCAGACACTAATGCTATCTTTGTCAGCTCATCATGCCTCTTGTATGAAGAGTTTGATCGGTTGAATGATATTAATTTACACATAAATCAATGCTCAGAATTTTATTCTTTGTCCACCCCCCTTTGATGTATTTGGGGTGTTGGACTTCAAACGTTTTCAACTGACATCCACATGCCTTCTCATAGCACTAATACATCACAATAGAAAGAAATTAGCGTGCTCCCACTGTTGGCAAAATCCCAAATGCCAAGAACGGTTTCTCAAGCTACTACAACATCTAATGGAATAAACATATAAACACACAGAAGAAGAAGAAGCTGAAGTGGCATAAGCATCAATTAAGGCCTGTCATTAGCGATGGTAGCCCCAAGCAAGATACGTATTATACAGAAATACAACTCTTAACCACGACTAGAGCCCTCTGCTAAGAAAAGAAATAAAACAGGGAAGAGATAAAGCCTCTAGCATCTTCCATATTTTGCATCGTGTTCATCTAAGAGATGGTCCATCAATTTGAATGAATCTAGCAGGTAGTGATGGAACCTTCCCCACACACATCTGATCCCATACTCCAAGGTGACCTCAGACATAACCATTACGCATTGAAACCATACTCGATTGCAATTGATTGCAAGGAATCATCAAAATAGATTTGATGATAAGACTTAAGAACATTTCCACGATTCAATTCCTATGTTCACATGCATAGATTTCTGTGCACAAGATAGTACCATATGATATGACAAAGCATGCACGATAAGAGATAAATACTTGAAACCCTTATTTGCTATTATTCAACCTGACTTTGATACCATGTTAATGTTTTATACCAGGACTGAAAATAAACAACAAAACATGAGAAAAGGAACAATAAGACACAACATTTATCTTGGGAAAACCCTCTAGCTTGAGGGGAAAAATCCAGCCACACCAAAAAAAAATCTCTTTTATTATGCAAATACAGAAGTTTGAATTACAGTTAGGCCAAACACACGGCCATTCAATCTATTTCACACTAAGTCCTTGACATATTTATTCTCAGCTTAACCCTTCATCTCTGTCGTCATTAAAGAGTCATGATGCTTTGGTTCTTCTATTACGTGTTCAAGTGATGACCTTTCGTTTATCCTTTGGAGTCTATCAATTGAGGAATATGAAGAGTCATTTGGTTTCTAAAAGGAAAGGTTGCCTCATTTCCGTAATTGCTATCTCTTCATTGGTCACGAAAGAAATCTCCCGACACTATAACATCAACAGGGTTGAATAAAACTTTGATGGGAGGATCAAATGTATGTAAGGAGTTCTGGACATTTTAGGTTTGGCATGGAATTTGTTATTTGTTTGTAAGATGGAGGTTATGGGTGTGGAGGTAGTCTTTGATAAATACGAGTGTAAGATAGGTTGTGGAATTATGGTGTTTGCAAAGGCAGTTTTTTTGGAATACCTGTAGCGATTGCACTTGCAACTTTGGTACTTAGCATCAGAGCATATAGTAACATCTACACCTGTAGGATAATATGCAATTTTGGTTCATATGCACAATCTTACCTCAATGAGTTACTAGCCTGGAAGATTATGTTATGGCATGATTGTATGGGCCAAAAATAAAAATCTTGTAGAGGTTGTGATATTGCTATCAGGATTCAACTCTGTAGTTTTTGAGTCAAACTCATTGACCCATAATTTATGAGTAGTGGTTCACATGAACCCATCTCTCATGAGAATGAATGGAACACTTAGCACTCATGAGAATAAAAATCTTGTAGAGGGTTTAGGTGGTTGTTCTTTTGACTTTTGTGAACATTGTCTATACAGAAAGCAAAATGCCATAGCATGTGTGTGTGTATTCTGGGTATGTAATAATAATCACAATGTTGAATTTAATGAGCATAGTCAAAATCACATATCCTAGTGAAGAATCGTGGAACTGAATCACAACCGAAATCAATCATAACATGTCTACATAGGCATGAAATTCTGAACACACAATTCGTACTCGTTGATGGCAATATACAAGGACAACATTGACAAATACAATAGTAGTACCAGACAAATGAGCTCAAACATATACAAATCCACATATATACATATAGACCCAAAATACATGATCCATACAGCTAAATGACAAAACAAAATAAACATTTTCAGCAAGGATGATATACCATAAACATCCAAATACAAAGTGAGCAATGCAAGAAGCACATATGCACGGGGCACTATAAGATGCAATAACTTGAATAAGAGCATGTAATATAACTTCTGACCAACTTATGTTGCATAAGAGTGACACTCCATAGAGCATCTTTAAAATGAGATAATGAATTTAAAGCAGAGGGCCTGAGTTTGGTGCACTGCTGTGATGCGAGAGTTGTACAATATTTTTTGCATGTTGACCCACCATGGATTTGGGCATTGTATCTTGCATGGGGATTTGGGTGCTACATTTAATCCATGGTATTCTCCCATGATTTTGTAAAAACACTCATGGTTTCCAGTTTGTAGTTTGGGCTTTCTTTATCATAAAAGCAAAATGGGCGTAAAAAACCTACTATATCAAAGAATTTAATCCCATGGGAGACCATGAAGAAAAAGCATATATAGGAGCAAATATTAAATGGAGAGCAAAAATGCTTATAGCTCAACTTAGGATTAGCTCTCATCATTTGAGGTGCGAAACAGGTAGATGGATGATACCTAAGGAAGAATGCGAAAAAAGGATATGCCTATTCTACAACATGGGAGTGGTAGAGACAAAGCAACATATTATCATGGAGTGACCAACATACAATGACATTTGTTCTGTTAATGTTTTGGTAGCGATAGGAGCTATCATTCATACCTGCGATGGTTGTTCTTGTCAAACATTGTTTTACCTTCCTTGTTGATGTTGCTCTTGCTCAGCTGTTTGTGAGTGCAGAACAGCTTTGATGGACTGCTCCACAATTCTATGTTATCTGAAATGGTTATGCTGAACTGTGCTTTCATGTTCTGCTACCTGCGGAGGTTATGCTGTATGTTTCTTTTATTCTCTGTGACCTACGATGGTGTTGTTGGAAACACGATGATGTATTGGCTCCAACTTTCGTCTTTCTACATATCTGTTATACTTACTTATGCCTGCCGTGTTTATGGCTATGGTGCTGATGTGTTATTGTTGCCAACACATATATTCCATTGTGTTATGATGCAGCTGCATTCATGCCATTTTGGTGGTTCTCGTATTTGTGGCATCGAATGTTTTTGGAGATGAAACGGCTCCTAATCATAAACGTCACCATCCTTGCTAATTGCCATGGGAGAGCAAGCATTGGCAGTTTCATATTCCCGTGCTTTGTGATGGACGCTGAAGTTGTGTTCGTTATTAACTCTCAACGGGGCTCCTTGTAGACGTTTCACTGTCATGCTGAAGGTTGGACATCTGCCGCAGGTTGGAATACGAAATGTTTTGTAACTGCCTATGGCTCTTGGTAGAGCATCGGGTTTTGTCTAGCAAAGACTTGATGATTATGATTGTAATGATCGAGGGGTGATTTGTATGTTACTGCTGAGTCATGTTGTAGGAAATTCTTCAGACATTCTGATTAATTATGGAGTGAAGATCATCGTGTGTTGATAGTATAGTGATAGTCTTGGCTGATTGGTTCAGCGATACACATCTCTCTCTGTGTAATCATTGTGCATCTAGTTTGCATATGATTTGTATGATTTATTGACCAGTCCTTATTCTGTAGAGCAGTTCATATTTTTTGTAGATGTCTATTATGTGATAATAGTCTTGTTGAAAAAGTTATTCACCTGACTTAGCTTGTAAAGCAGTGTATTGAATGTTTTGATTATTCAATAAAGGATCTACTTTGAGTGTGGCTGGGTTTTTCCCCTCAGGGTGGAGGGTTTTCCCAGGATAAAATTCTAGTGTTGTTCTCATCTTGTGTTTTTTTTGAGTTTCTGAATATTGCATCTTTGTTTTCTGGTTCTAAATTTTACATGTTCCAGCTATGTGGATATTTTAGAAGCAGACAACTTAAGTCATCTATTTGAAGAAACACAGCTAGACAGAACAACAAACTTAGTGATCAAAATTCATTGTCGAAGAGTAGATTTAAAGAAGTTACAAATTGATTAAGGTTCTTGGCACCCTATTTTGGGGTGTGTGCTAATTAGGGGGTCCCATAGGCTGCTTCGGCCTCGTGGATGTTATTAAATTTTTTTCGTTCATTCATATCATGGATGGAAATATTGTAGACTGTAAATTTTGCATGGGGTTAAGTTGCCATAATATCTCTAGACAGAGTTGCTGTGATAGGGGGGTGAATACTCTGATATTGTTGGTGACTGAATGATATGTTAAGGCTCCTTTTGTTGTTGGGTTTCATCTCAAAAGGGTTTTTCTTAGAGTAAATCACTGTCATATCTGTTCTATGTGATTGTATATCATTCCATATATGTTTTCTCTTTTTGAAATTGTTGGATCTTAGTTTCTAAGGCACATCTCTCCTTTGAAGATTAAAATGGGAAGCATTTCCTTTTATCTGGCTCCTTTTTATAAAGCATAGCTCATTTCTTTATGCGATTTGTTCTTTTACTTGTTTACTACCTTCTTGCTTAAAACATCTTTCAAATATTACAGTTTCCCAGTCTCTGAAATTTGTGTGCTTTGTTTGTCGAGATGAAGTCTCTTTAATCTGGTCAATGTTAAGTTCTATGATGATTCACTCAGCTGTCTGCTACTCAAAAAAATTACAGGTGGAGTTCCATGGTATTTTGCTTTGTATCTCTATGGGGATGGTTTACTTTATAGTAAACCACAATTAGGGTTGCAAGAGTTTATATCAAGATTGAGGGATTTGGACACTGATTTTGAGTGGAAAAAAACTTCTTTAGGCATGCATGCCTACACAGGGAGTCTGTGAAAGTCAGCCACATTGTTAGCAACATGGACTTTTTTGCCTTCCCAAACACAATCATGTCTCCCTATGCTGGTTTTCTTAGGCCAGCTATAAGGCCTGAAGATAACTTGATGATGCCATTTTAAGAAGAGGCTGCTCATTGCAAAGCTTGAGCAGAAACATGCATGAACACTTTGTTTCATGGTTCTTTTCTTAGAACGGAAACTGGAGGGAGTTGCACAAGAAGCTGCGGATTTGGCTGTTTCGGGAGGAATCTGTGACTCTGGTGGTCTTTGCGGCTCACTGTTTGGAAGGGTTTGGGCTTTAGTTTTCTGTTCTATATTTGTTTTGACACTTTTTATTGATGGTCTGTATTGATTGTAGGCTGATACTTTTTTTGTTAACTTCAAATCCTTAGCATCTGAGCATTTCTTTGGAGATTGTGCCTTGGAGAACTATTACTAGGTAAGTGGTATTTTTGCAGACAGTTTGAACTCACAAGTATTAATGTTCATTTCTGAGGCTTAGCTTGTGGTTTTGATGTTCTGCTCGGGGTCCCCAATACCATCACCTATTGATCTAGTAAAAAGCCAAAAAAATAAGTGAGTATTTACTAATTTTAGAATGACTGTCAATCAGAAAAATGTCCGTTCTAAACTAGAAATACTACAATTCTAACTATTTTTCATTTTGGTTTTATCTCACGAGGTTATCAACAATGGGGTTGATATATAGGACTTATGCTTTAGGTTTGAAGTTATTCTTTAGTAAATGCAACTATGAAATTTCTAGAGGCCTCAAATGAGGAAGATGAAAATAAATGAACTTAATGGGGAGGTTGGATATAGATCTAGTATGAATGTGCGAACCAACTGTATTTTAGAGGCCAGTGTGACTTATATTAATTGCTGTAAAAATGACATTCTGCTAATCACCAGCATTTCATTTTTTATATATTGGTTTTCTGTCTTTTAAAACAATCAACCCCCTATTCAGTGCTCCATATCTCTTTATTTATTTCTTGGTCAACTAACGTGCAGAATACTTTTGCTCTTTTGCATCATAATGATTGATGTATTTTTGTAATTATAATTTGATGCAGAAAAGAAAAATCTTAATCTCAGCATTTTTCAAGCAAATATTCCACGTCAAACATGTTGAAAATAAATATTTTTCATAATACTTAAACATATTAAACTTGTACATGTTTTGACGACATTGATGAATGTTATTGTTGATTTCTTATTTTCAGGGCAATTAAAACAATGAAAAATCAGTCTGCATCCACTTTGCTTTCCAGTCTTCGTCTAGCTAATGGAGAGATGATTATTGATGTTGATGGTACTGTAACTACTCAGCCTGTTCTCCAGCATATAGGTGTCTCTGCGTGGCCTGGTAAGTTATATTTCTGCATATCCTCCTGAGATTACCTTTGTTGGTAAGGCATGCATGTTTTTGAAATCATTTGTACTGTGTTGCAGGGCGGTTGACATTGACTGACCATGCCCTTTATTTTGAAGCCTTGGGTATTGTGTCATATGATAAGGCAAAAAAGTATGATTTGTCATCTGATTTGAAGCAGGCGGTTAAACCTGATTTGACGGGACCATGGGGTGCACGCTTATTTGACAAAGCTGTTATGTATAAATCAATATCTTTGTAAGTCATTGCTTCTGAGAATTCTGCATCTCAATTTTTTTTTTTGAAAGGCTACAATGGTTTGAAATACTCTATTACCTGCCAGATCCTTTGAAATTTTGAATGATTGCAAATTACAGCTTGCCTGTGTAATTAAACTTTAAAGTTCATTTGCAGACCTGAACCAGTTGTCATGGAGTTTCCAGAACTTACAGGACATTCACGCCGTGACTATTGGTTGGCCATTATTCAAGAGATTCTGTGTGTGCATCAGTTCATTCGAAAGTTTCATATTGAAGGTGTTGGGCGGGCAGAAGCTATTTCGAAGTCTGTTTTAGGCATTTTACGCCTTCGTGCAATCCGTGAAGCATTTCATATTCTACCACCTCGTCCTGAAAGACTTCTTACTTTTAACCTAGCAGAGAAACTTCCTGGAGGGGATCTGATTTTGGAAGCATTGTCAGATCTTTTACCCTCAGTGGATGCCCAAAGTCCAAGAAATAATGAAGCACAGATTAGTGACAATATGGATAAAAATGGACTCCATTCGACCTCAGCTTTGTCCACATTGTCCAATTTAGGATTCACCTTTTCAAGGGGCTCTGGTACAACTGATGTAACAGGACTTCCTGTTGGTGAAGTTCTTGTTGGCGAATTGACACCTTTAGAGAGGGCGGTTATGCAGTCGAGGAGTAGCTTTGAAAAGGTTGAACTAGCACAGGCCACAATAGAAGGAGTGAAAGTAGAGGGCATTGACACAAACGCAGCTGTAATGAAGGTTTGTTGTCTTATTTTATGTTGTAGCCTCTAACATATCTGTTGTGACCTTGTGCTACATCTATGTTCATTTGCATTAGACGTAAATTGTTTTGATTTGTATTGTTATTTGTGCTTTCTTGGGGAGGTTCAATTTTACCTTTAGATCTTTTTATGCTCTGAGATTGACTACTCCTTATTTGTTACTTAAGCTCTGATGTCTGCTCTAGTATTGTGGCTCTTTTCTACATTGATGTTCATTTCCATCAGATATGGATAATTTTGAGAAGGATTGTACCGTTAGTTTTTGGAGAACTTCTTATGCTTTTAAGTTTTTACCTTAAGACCTTTTCATAATTTGAGATTTAGTATTTGTTTCATTTGTTAAATATTTCATATTTATTGCGATTCTTATTCTCAACACATACATGCATGTGTGCAAGTTATTGGGTG
This sequence comes from Thuja plicata, assembly GCA_018584345.1. Lineage (NCBI taxonomy): Eukaryota > Viridiplantae > Streptophyta > Pinopsida > Cupressales > Cupressaceae > Thuja > Thuja plicata. The sequence goes on from MU227026.1 coordinate 6,645,799, forward strand.
TCAAGATAAGGTTGTGTGTTTTGTCAAACACAAGATAATCTGTTTTAATAACAATGCAGTTTTGACTGCAAGACTGTTATTTATACATAGTAACAGCTGTGCTCTATCCTCTTTTCTTATGATAACTAAAATAACACAGCCCTTGCAAGATAAATGTATAAAAAATGGAACTTGTGTAAACGATAATTTTTTTTAAATTTATTTATAAGTTACTACTTACAGGAGATGCAAAATTAGATATAAGATGTGTATATAATAAATAACCTTGGTTCGCCCATTCTTCACAAAAATAATATGATAGGTTATTCAATTTAATAAAATACTAGAAAATTAAGCCATTGATGAAATAGATTTTTATACCGCGACTCTTAATTTTTCAAAGAACTCAAAGTCAACAGCCAAGTCGGACAAAAAGAGTCAAATGTGCTTTATTTGTGAGTTCTTTCTAGTCGATACGATAATCTGCAACTTTTTAGTAAGTTTGGTGAGTGTTTGGAATAGACTCTCTGATGCTAGCACATATAAGCAGTCTGAGTTTTAACAGAGATATATTTATCTGCCTGAGCTGCAACAGTGACATAAATTTTCTCATTCTTTTCTTCCGTTCTTTTTAGAAATTTGTCTTTTGTGTCACAGAAAATTCACTGCCAAGTTGACATGACAATCTGCAAATTTTTTAGTGAGCTTGGTAAGTTTTTGAAATAGACTATCTGATGCTAGCACAATGAAAGTTTAAAATTAATATTTTTCAAATCCAAATTTGAGGGCAAAAAAGGCATTTATGCAGTCTGCACTGCAATTGTGACAAAAATTGTCTCATTCTTCACTTTATATATCTATCGTTGGTGTCACAGAAAATTCACAGCCTAGTTGACAGGATAATCTGTAAATTTTTGAGTTAGTTTAGCGAGTTTTTGAAGTAGTCTCTCTGATGTTAGCCCAATGAAAGTTCAAAATGGATATTTTTGAAATCCAAATCTGAGAGCAAAAAATACATTTACGCAGTCTGAGTTGCAACAGGGATATGAATTCTCTCTTTATTCATTACTCTCAATATTCCTTTTAGGAATGTAGCTGTGGTCTCTTAGAAAATTGATTAGGCTTCATTTGGGTCTTACTTCGTAGGGCTCAAATGTTGCTTTTATGATATTCTCTCCATGGATATTGAAAAGAACATGCTTGTGAATACTTTTTCTATGAACTGAGTTTACACATAAAAATTTAAAAAATTGAAGGCATGCAATTCTGAAAGCATTTCTAATCTATTACATAATCTATTGTGGCTCTTTTCTACAATGGTGCCCAAGATAAAAGATTTCTAATCATTCATTATGATGTCCAAAATAAGGGGAATACGACTCAAAAGTGGTGGCTAAGGCATGCCAAAATAATCAGCACAAATGCTCCCAGGTTAGAGGGATTTCAGGAGCAATATGGTTCCCAAACGGGAGATTAAGACATCCAAATCAAGGCAGAAGACATGCCATTCCGTAAGCCCCTTCAAATATCGGAATATCTGTCCATAAATTGTACCATTCAAACTCAGGATCTTGCACAATGGTAACTATGTCAGTTAGCCTCCTCCAGTATTGTGCCCTCTTTCTCCCCTTTACTTTTTAAAACATTTACACAGCAACCCCATTTAATCGACTATTCCTTAACTTGATTTAAGTGTCTTTTTTATTTAATATTGGAAGATGTTTGCTCACACCCTATCGCCTGTCAGATCTGCAGGAAATTTAAGTCAATGATTTTTACATTTTATTTTTATGGGTCTGTTTCCATTTGCCATTGTTCCCAAAATTTATATTTTGAACTTAATAGATTTAACCACTTATACCAACAGCTTAATTTTCATAATCAATTCAGCCCAGGTATCCCTATTCATGAGCTTAGGTAGACAGATATATGCTTACCTTGTATATTTTACATGATTAATTATGTAGGAGGTTTTAGTGTTTATAACTAAATCGTTTCCAAGAACACATGTAAGTTTAGATAATTATTTTGGCATAAAAATGCCTACAGATGATCACACAATATTGTGCTGAATTAACTAAAATTATCCTTAATAATAACAAGTGCGAATGAGGGGCATTACAAAACAACCTATAAACTAACTCACATTGACAAAAAATCTGGTACAGAATTGCATTGGGTAAGATTATTAATGACAAATTTTAGAAAACAAATTTAAGATCTGCCTCTCTTCCATTTTTGCATTAAACTTCTTGATGTGCTTTTATGGAAAAGTGTATGAGGGGTGAGAATTAAAGTGTGCTCAAGATGAGACTTAGTCAAACTGAAAGGTTCTCTTTTGATGGAGGGGTGATTGGAGTTCACATCTAGTTTTATAATAAAATTGCAAATATTAATTGTGCAAAGTGTGCTGGGTCTAATGAGTCAGTTGACTTGACTAGTTAAAATGCCCTAACATCCCTGTAATATTGGTCTGGGAGGGGGGAGAATGAAAGATAAATTACTTGCTATCCCTCCAAGGACAACTTCTTATTTCTTTCATATCCAACATTTACCAAAGATTCAAGAACTAGGCCTTAGTCAGGGGTTTACTTTTATCCTTTAATCTTCAAAAGTGCAGATTGATGATTTAATGATGTATGGGCTGCTGAATGTAGTGCATATGGATCTCAACGTGTTTGGAATGCTGGTGGTTCACTGGATTGTAAGAATGTGAATAGCAGTCAAATTATTGCACTAAAGGACAAGCAATGTGAATGGCACTCTAGTTGTTGCATTGAATGGTAGTAAATAGATAACTTTGTGGAACTTAAAGTTTGAAAGAGTTTATTGAATCTCCTTTTCAGTCCAAACAGTGCCACAATCCTTGCCTTGGTTGAAGAAAGTGTGATCATAGTTGGTTCATAGTAGACAGATAGATAGGATCTGAACCAAGCTGATGAATGTAGTACACAATGGATTACCAATTGTCAACGTTGCCTGTTCTATTAGCATTTGTATGAGCCTACCAGTAAGAATGAAGCCCCACAGTGACTTAATGCTGAATCTACAAGTGACCCGAAGATATTGGAGAATACTCTTTTTTAATTTCTAGTTTCCAGGAGAGACTAGGCCAGCTGGAAAGGTAAGATTGGGCTGAACACAAGTCAAGTATATAGAGTTGCCAGCTAATTAACCACTCAAGGTTGTTCCAAACTTAGATAATGTCCTCTGAGCTATAAGCTTGAGTCCTGACTGAAAGGGTGGGGGATTGTTTGTAATCATGCATGCAAATCTGTGAAGAATATTGTTGTCATATGTAGGCTTCTGTCTGAGAAATTTGAAGAATATATGAATTTGTTCATCTCAAAGTAACCCATTCATTGCAGGATTGATCATATTTTGACAGCTCCATATGATGATAAGATTGCTATGAAACAAAACAAAATATGATGACTGAAAGTTAGAAACCTCTATACACTGGATGCAGACATTGGTATCTAAATGGCACTTGAAAGAATTAAAGTCAAGAAGAAACATATCCATTTATTTATACCAATTGTAAAGAACATGCTTGAGTCTGTAGGTAGACATTTTGACGTCATACAGGTGAAGAGCCTGAACTAAAAACAAACCCAAGGGGCTGCTACATGTAGACCTTTTCCTGCAAAAGTGCAATTATTCAACTCACTTTTTCGAGTTGAAGATGGTACCTTTTCACATTTACGCATGAAGAGTTTATCATTAGCTCATTTGTCCTAATCTAATACAGATAAGGGCTTCCACTTTTTATATTTATATTTTACTGTTTAGGCCCGCTGATGCCAAATCAGATTGACTGAATCGAGGGAGATCTGTCTCATCTGCTGAGTATTCATTTTTTCTTGTTGTCCTGTCACGGCGATAGACAAGGACAATGCTATGGACAAAGTCAACTGAAGGGGCTTGCTTAGTAATCATGGTTATTTGGTATCTCAGAACAAGAGTCTCCGTGTACATCCTATAAATGCTCTGAGTGCAATATATTTTGTAGTGCGGGGATCTATATTTATATTATTGAATTGCAATTAAATATCTTTGTATTTGATTTTTTTGAACAATATAGAATCTAGATATGTTTTTAATTCAATATTTAAAAATGTAATATTTTAAAATATTTAAATTGGATTTTTGATTTTAATGTATTTATTATTTAATATATATTAATAATATATAACTGGGAATAGTCTGGCCTTGGGAGCTTAGAAGATTGAAGATGGGACGAGCAACAATGTGGAGCCAAATGTAGCTTTGCTTGCCATAATCTTGGGGAGCATATTGGCAATTGATAAGCTTCTTTTGGAAGGCGATTATCAAATTATTGTCAATGCAATTACTAATGAAGAGGCACAAGTTTGGAAAATTAATAAATACATCAAAATGATAAGAGCCAAATTAACCTCCAAACATTTAAAATTTCACATACATATAGAGCTGGCAATATGGTGGCAGATACATTATCCAAATGGGTAGTGAATTTAAAGTTGAGTAGAAATGAATGTCTTGGAGGATTACCGAGACGTAAGTTTGGAGACTTGGAGTAGTGGTATGGCAGGTGGGGGAGAGATTGCAGAAATCTGCAAATTGAATGCACAGGAACTTCAAGACTGACGAATGTGTGTTGGTGTGGGAGATTATCACTTCAGTTTGCTTCAATTGCAGTGGTATTTACAGAACTGCCATGTGTACATTGAAATTGGGTGTTGGTTTGGTGGGTCGATTGCGGTGGTGTTTGTAGAGCAGTCGCACAATTTTCAAAATTCGGTTCTGGTGAGGTGGTTGGGCAAGGAGCAGAGGAAATATGGAAGCCAATTTCAGCGTGAGGAGGAAGAAGCAAAAACTTGCGTTTTGGGGAAAAATTACAGATGACTAGTTGAAGAAATCCTTCACCATTGAAGATGCGGCATTCTTCTAACAGGAAAATATGTTTTTGGGAGATGAGTTTATGGTGGTCGAGTACAACTACAGAACCAATGTCAATATTGCCTCCTTGTTTTTAGCCTGGTGTTTGGAATTGGGCGGGAAGGAGGATACTCGGTGGATTATGCAGTCTTGTGTTAAATATGAATGTGTTGATGTTAGTTTTGTACCACTACATAACATATAGGATTAAACACTTGATACAGGATATCAAACACTCAACCCTCTCTTGAAAAGTAATTACTCATGAAGGACATGAGAAAAAACTCCAAGGTTCCTTACACCTGTGGATCCTAACTCAGTTATAATGATGTGATTTGCTGGTAATCACGTCGGCGGGCTTACGTTGTTCATTCAAGGACATCGGATTCTTGCTATGATGGTGATGGGGCTTAGCTTTTCAATGTATATTCAACGGTTCTATCTTCTTAATTTATATCACTTCCAACTTCACTCATCAAACTCTCACTACTAAGCTACTCACTGCTTTTACTACTACTCCTATGGGATGGAAAGACTAGCAAATGGACGGGGATCAAACCTAATGAAAGCTTGCCAGCGGCGCTACCTCCATAGATGCAATGATTCAAAGGGATACTCTTAGAATTTTCACACTAACATCTATCTTCCAACCCAACTTGAAGT
>MU227026.1:6655077-6670054 GCA_018584345.1 Thuja plicata
ATGTTTGAGATAGGTTTCAGCTTCATAGGAGTTAAGGTGCAGATTCTAGATTTTGGGGGTTTTTGAAATATTTCAGGACTTAGCCAAATTTTAGGATTCAGCACGCCTTCAGCAGAGCTACCTCCCACAATCTATTTCGACTTTCCAAGATTGAATTGAAGCTGGAACAAGGATTCTCAGAGGGTTTACACTTGTTTCATCACGAATCCTTTGGTTTTGATCCCATATTCCTGAAAGATTTAACACAACTCTTGCCCATGCACCAGACAGACTTGACTTCCCAGCAGGCCAAAATTGCCCAAAACCAACTCTCAAACTTCACTCGCTAGACCAAGGGGCTCGAAAATTGTCGCCAACAAGGACTACCTAAGACCACTACTCCTACTGCTTGCAAAAGAGGGGGTCCCCATTTACAATGGGGCGATGGTGTGAAAACCTCACAACAGAATGGTGCTAAGGTTTAGAGGTGTTCATTGCTATTGCCAACTTAGGTAAAGTTTTTAAAACCAGAGGTGGTGTCTGGCTTCTAGTCGCCGAATTCACCCTGCCTTTGTGTTCGTTCTTATTGTGTAGAGCCTCACCAGAAAAGGAAGCCTGGAGGACACAAGCCCAGATGGGACGACAATTTATCAAGGTTTATCTGTAGGAGTGGGAGAAGGAACGGAATGCTGGGGCCACAAATGAGCAGATCCAGAAGAAGAAATGGAAGCTCACCAAAGTTGACTGTTGGGAGTAGCAGCAAGTGAAGAAACTAAAATCAGAATTGGACATGTATGGATTTTTGTTGATCAAATTTGATATATATAGTTTATTTTCTATTGTGAAGGCCACAGGTCGGATTACAAATTGTAGATATTGTAAATTTTTTTGTATGTTTGAAGACACTAATAGTTGCAGTAGCGGGGTTTTTTGTATAAATGGGGTTACAAGGGATGGGTCAGAGATGTGCATATCAGTGGTATAAGTCACCTTTACGAAAATTGTATAAATTTTTGAGAATCAATATAATTACTGTTTTGAGAATCAATATTATTTTTAAAACATTTTGATATAATAATATTTTTAAATTTAATATAACATATTCAAATTTAGTATAAAATTGTTTTATTTTAAATTTTAATGGATTTATTGCTTTTTTAAAAAAATAAAAAAAATAAGTATCATGATTTTTTTTTTGAATATTCCCCCTGCCAAATTTCATCCAAATTTATATTGTCTTTATGCATGGGAAAATTTCACTCCTTGAATGAATTTCCCAGTGAGTTGAACATCTTAAGTCTTGAAAATGGCCTAAAACATATAGTCAGGGAGCACATTCATGGGCTGGAGACTTTAAATAATGTGCAAGCTATAGGCAATGAGGCCAATAACAAAGAATTGGTCAGAAAAATCCCACCAAGAAGGTATAGCTATTTGAAACAAAGGATTGAATTAGAATGACAAAGAGGAGAAGACAGGAATAACAGAGTAAGTAGTAGAAGATGTGTCAGTTGTCTATGAAATGGATTTTCAGAAAGTGATTGATCATGAAAGTTATAGAATGCCTTTTGTTGGTTGGAAATGAAAAACAAGCAATGAACCAATCAATTTGGTTTTGGATTTGGGTGCATTGAAGCATCTAATATGTTGTAGGAAAGAAGTATTTTTTAAACCCTCTAGCTGTTATTATAATTTTATAACCAAATAATAATTCTCAGAGATGTTCAATCTGTCTGGTTGAAGGCCAAGATGGAATTCCAACTATCTCTTTTCATGATTGGATCAAAGCAAATAATTTTTCTTATATGTATCTGTACTTACAACGGATTATGATCTTGGCTGATCACATAGCGAATGTGAGTTTTGTTACAGTTGCTGATAACAAAAAATAAATGAATTAAATATAAGTTGTAAACAAAATGTGCAGCTAGAGGTTTTAGCAGCAGCGGTCTCTAAAAATTCGAAGGAGTTGCTCCATTCAGACATTCAGCAGACTTAGTTTTTGCTGTGTAAATTCAGACATGCAATTTTGACATCAGAGTTTTGAATATGAAATTATTTTTGTTTTGGATTATTGACAGGAAAACAACATTGTACCGAGTTTGATAATATTCACATGAGGAAATCAATCGCTTGACAGTGGGGTTTGTGGAGTAAAAAATACACGTTATCTTGGTTGTTGCAAATATTTTATAGCTGTTAAATCCCAATTTGATGCTCTTAAAATATTCAAAGCTATAGTGGAAAATGAGGTTGGCAGGATCATCGTTTGGATGTAAAGAACATGTTCTAAAAAGATTTGCTTAAAGAAGTTCTCACCGAACAGCTACAAGGCTTTGTTCTTGCATGCATGGAAAAGCTGCGTTTTAAGTAGATTTAACAAAACATCATGTGGCATAATGCTTGCCAACTGATGATTGATGAATATCTTAGATCTAAAGAAATAGGGGAAGCAATTTTGATTCAAATGTGTATGTTAAATGCCCGAGGATGAAAGAGTCATTATGATTGCATATGCTTGATTTAAAGTCTGCTGGCAGTAGTAGAACTTAGCGATTGAAAAGGAAATAAGCCTTTGTAAATTCTGAGATTAACAGATCTGCTGTTGCATTATTTGTGGGCATAGAAGAGTGGTAGAAAAACTATAAGGATCTTGTTTTATAGAAAGAAATCCGCGTTCAGATTTCTCTGAGATTTCGTTATAAAGAATTCTAATACCAACAGCACACTGATAGATGTAGGTTACAAACTGTCAATAAATGATACATTTGAATTGGTTCCTGTAATTTATCTTTTAATCAGATCCAATGTAGACCTTGCAGTTGGAATGCTTTCAATTTTTTAAAATTTTGTTGCAATGATTTGTTTGAATGTAGCTCAAAGAGTTTTGATTTATAATATCAAAAGTTTCTTGTTACGTGGACTACAAAATGTAGATTAAGCTGGAAGTCAACATTAGGGTATGCTGTCAAATGAGATAAGCTCAAGTGGGATATTATTTGGGCTTTCATACTGGAGATCCTTGTTCAACTCCCCAAGAAATACGTTAGATGTTTGCGTATACAAATGTTAAATGTTGAATTGTGTAAACTACTATATCAGACGAGGCCAGACAGATTAACTGGGTGAATTTGATGGAAGAGATACTCCTTGATCATGGAATCTAAGCCAAAGGACGCCCCACACCTACAGGGCAGTTTACTAATAATAAATGACATTTGTATATGCTTCAATCTCAAATATGGTGTGTTTCCTAGGTGACTATGAAGCACATGTTTGTTGCAGTTTCGCCAACTGAAGCTCTGAACATGAAATGATTGATGCAAACTTCGAGCTGTTTGGTTGAATACGATTCTAGATGATTTATCTATTCGGAAGAAGTGATTTTACACCTTTGTCTTATGATGAATGCTGTAAACAGTCGGAGAATCACTACGAAATAGAACAATTGTGGAATAAATGTCTTGAGTCAATTTTCTGCACAACTCAGGATCAAGTTGTGAACATTTTGACACAAGCGACAGAAGCAAATCCCAAAAATCTAAAAGTTAGAGAGAAATTATTTGTGTCTGTAAATGATCAAAATAGGTCAACTACTAAAAGCACATGCAGGCTACATTAGAGAATGGCAAGTCTGCAAGTGCAAAGGATATTAAAAGCAACTAAACGAATGCAATCATAAAAATAAGAGTAAAACTCAAGCAGTTGAACTCCTTATCAAAAGAACTAAGTTCAAGAACATTAAGGATTTTGAGGGAAGGATTCTTTTAACGAACTATGGAGCCGAGGATGGTCAAAGTGGGAGATCATGATGGCAGACCAGTAGTGTTACATGTACATAATAAAGGCTCAGGCTAGAGAAATAGTTATTCTAATTTATAGCTTAGAAACTTATATAGTGGGTGAATCTAAACTCATTAGTCATGTATAAAATAAAATATGATAAGATCTATTTTGATAATAAGTTAAGTTTGACTATTCTTCACAAGAATAATAAAATATATTTTCTGATTTATTATTTGATAATGTACTAGAAGTTGAGTGTGTTGAATAAATAAATAATCTCTTATCTTTTGTCTAGTAAGTTACCACATGCCCATTCCTTTTCAGTGCTTTCTCAATACACTTTTTATTTTAGTTTAGATGTTTTATATACCTTTTTCTAAAGGTTCACACTCGATTTTAAAAGAATAAATTAGCCCATGTGGAAATTTCACCAAACATACTCATCTTTGTTAATGTCTGGTGTGTATAATTACTTGCAGGAATTGCTTCTACCTGCAATAGAGTTTGTCAAATGGCTTCAGTTTTTGGCAACATGGGAGGATCCTCTTAAATCAGTTACATTCTGCACAATAGTTTGTTACATTATCTACAGGTATTTTAAAAATATTTTTACTGTTGCATTTGGTTTGTAAAATCTTATTACCAATTTTCTTGGTTTTTGTTTGCTTAATAATGGCGGAAGACACAATGTCTTCCCAACACTATAGTCTAATAGTGATTCTGGATTTATGTAATGTTATGTAAGTTTATACAATCATCAACACTGAAATAGAAAAGAAAACAACTATAGTAGATAAATGAAATTTAATGTGTTTCACCTATTCAGTTTCAAATGCACAAAAAAACTGAAACACAATGTTTACGTAAATGTGCTTGATAATCATCACCATTCCACAAAATACATTTTAGAGCATTTCTGTTAATGTTATGGTAGTTAATGAGAGTTTATGGGGGCTTGTTACTCGATAATGTGAAATAAATTTTTACCTTCTTGTATTTTAGCTCCCTTAAACATGGGGCCTGACAAATGCTTTGGTTTTTCCCTGTTGTATTTTTAGATCCCTTGATACTAAGTCTTCATCGGTAAAAATAAAAAAATGAATGTTTTCGTCCTGAGTAGTCTGTTACTCAAGGTTCTTATTATTGTTTCAGCCTGCTGGTAAATTATGCTTATGTCATAGGCCATATTTCTCACCAGATTCAGAGGTAGGTTAGGATGGCTTTGATTATATCCTATACGTGCACCAATAACTTTGCAAACTTATATCCTTGGTCCAGTCTTATTAGTATCATATGATACGTTTATCTTTTAAAGGTACTAATTGGTCAGTATGCGGGGGTTAAAACATCTTTCCCTCGGGTTCTTTATTAAATAAATATTTTCAAACCCTAGAAAATTTGTACTTCTATGTTTTACCCGTGCCTCAGAAAGTTATGTACGATGACACCTTTCTATTTGTGAATGACATTGTACTAGTTATTGTTGACAATTCTTTCCCCAGATTGAACACAACTTTGTTTTCTTTTTCTACACTCCTATTTACCAGTTATTGTGATACTCCTCTTTAACAGATAAGATCTTTTCCATGGTTTCTGGGAATTCAAGGAATCTATCATCCACCTTGAGTGTAATGCTTGATAAGTTTGGTTTCGTTGTTGGTGTTTTAGTAAGATGCACTAGTGCCGGAGCCTCAGTGCTTCCACAATCATCTAGCGATAATTTTCTGGTTACCCCATATTCTTCTATGGTTCTTTCCAGGTCTATCAAAATTTCTCCCGCTCTTTCCAAATGGGAGGTTATTTGCTCCAGAGTCTTCCAAATGTCTTTTACTTTCATCTTATCAGTTGGGTGCTCAGTATCATCCACGTTGCTATGCTCACTCCCTTTTTCCGCGTTGTTCATCGTTTTTCATTGTATTTCTTTTCTTTCAGCATTCTGCCCTTGCCTTCATTTTTAACTATTTGGTTCACCATGTTAACTTTCTTTGTCAACTCAATCTTTTCTCTTTTTTCTCTAGATCTCTTGCTGTGTCTATGGGTGTTTTTGGTTTGCTATTACATTACTCCTTTATTTCATCCTATGGTAGTTATTTTGTAACTTATTTTGATAGGTCACATCCTATTAATGATTCCTTTTGGAGATCCTCCCCCCCTTCCATTTCCCATCCCCTTGATGCTTAGCTCCCTCTCACGGGGCACCAAGTTGTTGGTGTCATAAGTTATCAGAAATTTTCTATCCTTTGTTCCCACATGTGAAAAAATTATGTCTGTTCCTAATCTCCTTTGTAGTATCTAACTAGGGTCCCAAGAACACAGCCCATGTTTTCATAGAAGTGTGGAGTTACATACCAAAGTTCTTAGCCCCAAACATTCTCTCTGGGTTGTGTTTATACCCCATACTCAATAGTAGGAGAGGAATACGAAATTAAGGAATAATGTGGAACAGACAATTTAACAGAATGACATATAAACAGAAATTAAACAACCTTTATATCATAACACATACATACAGACAAACTTCCTTGTATTCATATGTATTTCATCATCATTCCAGTATACATATGGTCCTTGTACAGTTCATATCTTATCTTCTTTCCTATATTTTATATTGCGTCTATATTACATCTTTCACACAGTGTTGCATATTATTTTATCTTATAAGATTCTAGTGGGACGTGTCCCTTACATTCTACAACTCTTCTAGGGGCTGTCTTTCGAGCCAGGAGCTTCATTTGGTGGTTTGTGGTAAGACCTTCACCTCTGTTCCGTTTACTAGCGTATTCCCTACTAACACACTAATTTCTTGCCTTTCCGTATTCCACTCTATAGTAGGGCTTAAGATGACTACAATTTACCATTCAATCCAAGAAATTTCCGTATAGATCTCTCAGTTTGATTATTGATTTATCCATAACAATTCATCTGGAGCAGTTAAGCTGATTCAATAGACCAAAATGTTCATGCCATGGTTCCCAATTCGTGACTGTCTTTCAACTCCCTAATACCTTTTATACTTAAAGAAGAGTGAAAATCTTGATTGTGTGTTGCAAAGATGAAATCTCCAAAGAGACAGTGGCATTGCTTTGGCATCTCCAGTAAAGCTCTGGAAGGAATTGAGACGCAATCCTGAGCTCTCATACCATGTGCAAGTGATTTAGACTCCAGGATTATTGATGTGCTTGCAAAACTTCACAGAAATATTATGAGTTATTACGAAAACATAGGTACAAAGCTGAAGGATTTCTATTCCTTATTGACATCATATGGTTATTGGCATGGTGTAGATAATTATATAGATAACAGAAAATGAGATAAGGATCAATCCAATTTAAATCCAGATTGCTTATCTAGAAAAGCTGTGAAAATAGAAATAAATGTAATCAGTAGGAAGATGAGTATAAATCACTGAAGATAATCAGCTGGCAGTTTCTTGAGTCATCTGGGACTTTGGATGCCCCAAATAACAAACAACGTGCCAGATGTTTAAGCACTTACAAATTAGTGGTTCTTGAATCTGCCCACTCTACTTTAATTTCTTAGGTTCATTTTAGCCAGTGTTTGAGAATCCATTTTTATAATGTAGGGGACTAACATTTTTTATATTGTTCTGGTTTCTTTGGGGACCCGGTTGAATTGGGTGCTTCAAATGTTAGTTCCTTACACTTTTATGATGTCTCTTATCTACAACTCTCCTCCTTAAAGTGTTCAATTTCTCTCTCCTGCTTTTTGTTTTGGTTTTATACTTTTAAAAGAAGTTTAAATATTACTTGGGTTTTGCAGGGGTTGGATTGGCTACGCGTTACCCTGCTTTTTCCTATTTATAGCAATTTTTATGCTATGTTCCCATCATTTTAGCAAAGGGAAGCCAATTACTGAGATTAGGGTCACTGCTCCTCCAACACAGAATACTGTAGAGCAGTTGCTGGCTCTGCAACAGGCAGTTTCTCAAGTAGAAGAGCTTGTTCAAGATGGGAATATTGTTCTTTTGAAGATTCGTGCATTACTGCTTGCTGCTTTTCCTCAGGTGTCAAGGCCGTTCCTTCATTTTTCTTATCTTCTTTCTAAAGTTTGTCTAGTATTTTCAAATTTTAAACAGACTGCATTTTTTCTGATTTGCAGGCAACAGACCGGGCAGCTGTAGTTCTATTTCTCCTAGCAATAATATTGGCTTTCCTGCCTTCGAAGATCATTATTCTTTTAGTGTTTTTGGAGATATTTACAAGACAAATGCCGTTAAGACAGCCAAGCACCGAGCGTGTTACAAGAAGGTTCAGGGAATGGTGGTTCAGTATACCAGCAGCGCCTGTTCTTCTTGACAAACCAAAACAAGAAAAAAGGAAAAAGTAAACAGGAAACTTCTCATGAATTTTGTATATGATTTATCTGTATATTTCTCCAAGTCTTCTTTGGCGAGTAAATATTTTGTGTAGTGTAAAGAGACAGTCAAAGCGAAATAGAAAAACGCACTGGTGCAGTATTTGGACTGCAATTATACGTGATCTCACTTGTAAGATTAGCTTTAAATGGGATGACCACAAGGTTGTTAAGATTTTGCAAACGTTTTAATAATATAGCAGCTTCAGATAAAGATGAAGATTAAAAAACCATTGATAATAAGTGTTCTGGCACCCAACTTACAGTACAGGGATGTGAACCACGGGTAGTTCTCTAGTCACTACAACAGTGCTAGATATCTCTTGACATTTTCACAATTCATGCCAACATAGTAAGATAGAACAACCGTAATCTCACTCAAATTGGATTCAAACTTGTACGATAATTTTTATTTTGTATTTGTAAAAACAAGAAGAGAAAAATGGTGTAAGATGAAAATATTGTAATAAAAAGAACGGACTAAGAAACATTGTGTACATCTGTTTCCGCAAACTATAATCTCTCCATTGGAGTAACCTGTTTCAAAATGAGTTTTTATTACAACTCCCATACACTTGTCCATGTTGGTTTCGACGAGCTTTGGCTTTTTCAATATGTTCATTTGGATTCAAGAGTAAGGTTCACAGTTACGGTACTTTTGTTAGAGTGAGTTGTTTGGGTGGAAGAATAAGGGGTAGCAAAAGAGGAAAGGTGAGTTTGGAGAAGGCTCAAAAATCACAAATGTTTTTGATATTAAAAGCTGCAAAATTAGGGTGCGGTCCCATTACAACCAGCCTCAAAGAGAAAAGTCCAAAACACTAAAGAAGCACGTTAACAACACTAGCAATATAAAAAATTGTTGAATAGGCTGAATAATTGAGAGGGGGTGAATCAGTTATTCACAAACACTTTACAAAACTTTTACTCTGTCGGTAAACATACAAACCATACAAATGATGATAACTGTTATATCATTATTAACTTATGTTCTACGGGTAACCGCATCAAACAATTATAACAAATGTAAACTTGAAAGCACAAAAACACCAACACAAAGAACATCTGAATTTACGTGGAAACACAAATGGAGAAAAATCAGGGAGAAGCTAATTCTCATGAAATGAAACACCGGTTAAGGTGATTTTTACAAAGGCTCACTGCGGTCGAACTCATTGGTCTGAAATATGAATAGACTCACTGCCAATACAAAATTTATTGACAAAATATGAAATGATAAAATTGCATATGAATATGCATGCAACAGTTGAACAATTAAGCTCAATTATCACATCCAATAGTAGATTTGATTGTGCAAATTTGTATGCAAATGCCATTCTTGATCTTTCAATAGTCTCCCACACTTAGATTCAGCTTGCACACATCACTGTTAGGATCTCGCTTCAAGATAACTTTTACAACTCGCTTATCTTCTTCCATATTCACCCTTACTCATTTACATTAACTCTACTTTGATACAAAAAGTTTTTTTTTAAACATTTATATAGTATTCGATCATACACATGTCGGCCCCACCAAAAGAATGTGTCGACCCTAAATCAAAAAGATATTACAATTGTATTAGATGTATTACCACCGATCCTAAATCTAGGACACACTTAAGAAAATATTACAACACGCTACACCAGGACCCAAATATAGGTCATACTTAAGATGTTTACAATGTACGTTACATTATTCAATGCTGTCGGAACGCCACAACCAAGTCCATGACTTGATCACCAAAGCTTCTGAACCATTGGTGGGTGAAACAAGATAGAACATGTTCAAAGAAAGATACCAAAACCATATGATGAACACCACTTTTTCAGATATCAGAAATACCCGGAGGAACACTGAAAGCATAGCAATTACCAAGAACCGACAAACAATTGCATACAACACTGATTACTGAAAGTATACAAGTGTATTGAAACATGTAGGCCGTGAGTAGAACCAAGTACACCTGCCATGAAACACCAAAACTGTCCATACTTAACCTGTCCTATGAATAATCGAAACCTTTGATCCATCATCAACAACCAACAGGTACATAACCAAAATTGCCAACTAGTCGATACCACCAAGATGCCAGTATGAAGGTTTTTGACATCAATGACAACAATGCCAACAACAACTCAATAAGTCTAACAATCTGCCCCCTTGGCATTGATGACAAAACACCAAAAACAAAAGACCTCTAATCTTCAAAAGCCAAAAACTCCCCCCGAGTAGATGCAACTTTTGTTTTTCTCTCTCCCCTTTTTTGTCACAATAGCAAAGGGCCAAACAAAAACAAAACAAGAAAGCCAGATGAATACAATAGTTTTTACAGAAATGACTTTTCTTATCCCTCTCCTTCAAAATTTAAAGCTCCTTCCACTTAGCAATCACAACCCCCATTTGGGCACACAAACTCTCGCACTTAACCAATTTGTCAAAAGACTTTCTCCAGTCTGAAGATTGAAACCACCTCTCACAATTAACCGCATCAACAAAGATGTTAGTAACATGTTTCAATCGAACCTTTATCATGTCCTTTACTAACCAAATTTTTTTTACCAGATCTTCACTTTGTCTCTGTAACAACTGCCATTCTACCTAAATCTCACCAAGTTTAATCTTATGTTTTCCTTCTTCGTCCTTGAAGACATCATGTATTTCCTAGGTCATTCAATTCCTTCTCTATTACTTCACTTCTTCCTCTAAAATTGTCTACACCAACATACCATAGAAGACAATATCTGTATATATCAGTAATTTCCTTCCCACATTCTTTTGTCTCACCAATAATTCTGGATAGTCTTTGTTTTGCATTATCATATTTCTTCTTTATAGACCTCTCCACCACAGGGTGATCAACACCATATTGTAACATCTCATTCTCAACATCTTAGACCAAATTAGCTGGTAACATACCAAACACACTAGATATCATAATTCTTTTACTAATCAAGTGATCAATCAACAACTCCACCACCAAAGTCTTATTCACCGATGAAGAATTAGACCACATTGTGCCAATCCTATCAAAATTCTCATCTTCCAACAAAGTCCTGATCACATCAGAATCCACATGCTCAGATTCTGTTGGAGAAACAACATCTTCCTCCACCTCTTCTTCCTCTTTTTCTTCCTTTTCTTTTGCTTCCTCATCTTCCTTAGTTTCTTCTTCTTCATCCTTCGAAATGGTACAACTTCCTATCCTTTGTCACTTGTTTTCCTCTTCTTCAGTTTCGGGAAGGAACCACCGATAACTTCATCCAATCTCTTTTGTCCTGACATCAAGATTTATCGGTATAACACCAGTAACCATCAAAATTGACCCAATATTTTCCTGCAAAGACATAAACTATGCCATAGATGCATCTGCTATGTTTTCCAACACATCCAAGTATCTATAATTTGTTTACTGACAAGAATGCCAGTTCTCCACTCCACATTCTCTTTACCAAGTAATGACTTCAAGAAATAAAAGGCTAAGCACGTAACCAATAATCCAAATTTAAATGCATATCCACCTTCAATTGTCATCTTTACATTTTCAAGAAATCTATTCGGCAACAACTTACAAAGATCCATCTGAAGATTCTCCTTTACAATCTTGTGTGAAAGATAAACAACTAATGCAGAAGTTGAACCATCACGATTTCGAAACTGAATCTTGTAAGAAATGCCATAGGTGACATACCTCACAATCAGATCTTCAAGAGTGTTGATAAGAAATGCACACTAATCTTGACCAATCTCAGTCAAATCTTCTACCTCTGGATAGCTTATAGTCTTCTTTCCAGGCAATTCACAGACGTTGAATAAACTAGTAATTGCACCAATTACCTCCTTTATCACCACATAAGGTTTGTCTAGCACTAGGGTTTCATCTTGAAACTGACTCAACATGAACAAAGTAAACTCTCTATCATCACACTAGGGAAATTCTTCTCAAATATCCAATCCAAGATTCTTGATTCTTTGCATATCCTCTATAGGTAACCCAAACTCTAATTGCTTGAATCGGCTGTGATCAAATTCCTTTAGCCCAACCTTCTTCATTTTCTTCGTCGTAGATGCATTGACACCTCGAGCAACCAATTTACATGCCATATTTATTTTCTCTTAGCGTCTTTTGCAAATTCTCAAATTTTCTCTCCTTGCTACAGTACCAAATGATTTCAAAAATTCTGCCTTTATAGCCACAAACTATCATAATTGAAATTGTCGTCAAGATTAATTAGTTATTCACACACACATTCTAAAAATTTTACTTTGCCGGTAAACACACAAACCATACAAATGATAGTAATTGTTATATCAATTTTAACTTCTGTTCTACGAGTAACCACATCAAACCATTATAACAGATGTAAACATGAAAGCACAAAAACACCAACATAGAACACCATAATTTATGCGGATCCTCTTTCCCCTATCTTTTTATCTTGTTAGGTGAAGTCTTAGGTAGAAACATTGAATATAGAGTTTCTCAAGGTGTCTTGAAAGCTATTGAACCTTCTACCTAGGCTGATATTGTTTCTCACTAGTAGTTTGTTGATTTTGTTGATGATTCAATCCTACTTAGATTAGCTACTATTTCCGAGGCTTGGGGTTAGCTTTCTGTACTAATGAATTATGCATTGATCTTGGGTTAGAAAAACAACCTTAAGAAACATGTTCTCTTCTTTATGAACACCCCTCATGATCTCTAGCTTCATATTGCTATAATTTTCAATTATCAAATTGCTAATCTCCCCTCTACTTATTTAGGTGTGCCATTAACTTCTAGTAAAGTTGATAACTTGTTTTGGTCTAATATACTTGAGAGAATTCAAAATTTTTTTGGCAAGTTGGAAGGGAGCTCTCCTAAGTAATTCTTGAAAGATCCAAATGCTCATCGATTCTCTACAAAGTACATCTATTTACATTATGTCTCTCTTTCATTAGCCATACTCTTGGGCTAAAAGGCTAGATCAAATTCAAAGGAGATTTCTTTGTTAGGAGTGGAAACTAAAAATGGGCTTTCTTTAGTTAACTGAGAGAAAGTGTGTTCTTCTAAAGATGTTGGAGGATTAAATTTTAGAGACTCTCGTCTACTCAACCAAAACCTTCTATCTAAAATCAGTTGGAATCTTTTTAATGAATCATCAGATTGGTCTGAAATTATGATTTCAAAGTACCTCCAAAATGTCAATGGGTTGAGGTTTCTTGATGAAGGCCAAGTGTGGTTCTTATATTTGTAATAAATTGATCAAAACTCAACCAATTCTTTTGCAGGGGTGTGAGTGAAAGATTGGTAATGGAAGAAGGGTCCACTTCTGGAAATACCCATGGATTTCTTCCATCCCGCTTGAATTACACCCTATTTTTCTGCTATTGAAAGTGTTTTGACTAATAGACTTGGTTCTTTTTTGCAAGACTATTGGGATACTTCTTCTTCTCCCTCCTCTTGGAGAATTTACCCCCATATTGCTGCTTAGGAACTCCTACTTCTCCTAAATAGTATGCGATTTGATAGACTAGAATTAGATTGCAAACTTATTTGGCCATCCTCCTCTAATAGTAACAAATTGGTGAAATATGGATTTAAGATTATTTCCCTTCACTATCCTATTTCCTTCAAGTGGTCAAAAACATCTGGAGATCCAGAGCCATTCCTAAAGTTTGACACTTCTCATAAACAAATTCTTATGTTTGTAGACGCTAAAAAATGGTTAACACCTGTGGTGCAACTTTTTAACATCTTGGCATACTTTCAAAAAATTGTTTCACCACTGTCCTAACTATTCTTCTATGTCGCACATTCGATCTTTATTATTTGTTGGCATTGTATCATTCTCCATTAATTAAATAACAAACATTATTTAATTATTGGCATTCATCCATTTCACCCTTAATCATTTATTCTTGTTGATTACTTAATCCTCTTTAGGGGCAAACAACTAATAATTTGTCCCCTTATCCCAAAACCTATGCCATGGTAAATGAATTTTATTTATTTGTTTCTCCCATTTTTCTATTATAATTAATTAATTGTTTAATTTGTCTCAAATGTGGGAATTAATTAATTTTGAATTAGAATTATTCCCTCCCACTAATTTGGCTTCATCTCTCATTTTATGCATTTGATTTCTTCTTCCTATATGTGCATTTCAATTTGTCATAACTTTGTCATTTTCCCAAATGCATCTCTTAGTTTGACATAAGTTTGTCATTTGTCATTTTTGAGTCTTCAAATGCGATCCTGGCTGTCGATTTGAGTTAAAAAAACTACAAATTGGACTCATTTTCCTTATTTTTGACAACAATATTCCTAGTATTTTCATAATCATTATGCCAATTTTCTTTCACTATTTTGTGCACTTAGTCACATAAGAGAAACATAGCAATATTAGAGAAGAAAAAAGCAATGAAGCTTCATCAAATGAGCATTTGGTTTGATTTCTTTTATGCTTTGTTTTGATAGGTTTATTGTTTAGACTGGGAACATAATTTTCATGATAGAATAACTTTGTGGTTGGCTAATTCATGATGTTTTCTCATTTTCCAATTTCCTAGTTGACATTCTAGTGAGCCCGACTTGAAACCTTGCTTAAAAGTTGATTATATTTTGGAATTTTGATGTCTTTGCACGTATAGGTCCAGTCTCTATGCACTTGGTGTCTTTTGCTACACATTTGGGAGTAGGTCTATGCAATCAGACACTTCTGATGTGCATTTAGGGTAAAAGCACAATAATCTGTCACCCTTTTACAAAGGAAAAGGACGACAAAACCAAAACTATAAAACTTCAAGGGCATAAAATTCACATTTCTGTTGATAATTTGAAGATGATGTAAACTAATGA